>CM071567.1:304569652-304590305 GCA_036426205.1 Ascaphus truei | reverse complement strand
AATAATATATATATAATATATATATATCATATATAAATAATCAAAAATAAATAGATGATACCGTTCTGTGGTTAAGCTAAACGATATCTATATATATATATATGATTTTATTATATAATATATTATATAATATATATTGTATTGTTTTATGTCTTTATTTATATAGCGCCATTAATGTACAATAGCGCTTCACAGTAGTAATACTGTGGTAATCGAATAAATAACAGATAATAAAATAACAGATCATGGGAATAGGTGCTTTAGACATATAAACAATCACATTAGGAAGAGGATCCCTGCCCCGAGGAGCTTACAATCTAGTTGGTAGGTAGGGAGAACGTACAGAGACAGTAGGAGGGAGTTCTGGTAAGTTGCGTCTGCAGGGGCCCAAGCTTTATGTATCGTGTCAGAATATTCACAGTGCTATTCGTATGCTTCTTTAAGCAAGTGTGTCTTAAGGTGGGTCTTAAAGGTGGATAGAGAGGGTGCTAGTCGGGTACTGAGGGGAAGGGCATTCCAGAGGTGTGGGCAGTCAGTGAAAAAGGTTTAAGGCGGGAGAGGGCTTTAGATACAAAGGGGGTAGAAAGAAGACATCCTTGAGCAGAACGCAAGAGTCTGGATGGGCATAGCGAGAAATTAGGGCTGAGATGTAAGGAGGGGCAGAAGAGTGTAAAGCTTTAAAAGTGAGGAGAAGAATGGTTAAGATGCGGGATTGATTGGAAGTGATTGGATTTGAATATATAAAACAATGTTAATACCGATTTATATGTACATTGTTATTACAAAATAGATCTTTAAAAACAGTCATTGTCTAGGTGAATCCAATTCTTCTGACTTCATATTTAACAGCCTTCATTCACATTCTTCTGTCTTTCTTCTCTCAAAGTATAAGTATCACATTAGAAAGAGAATTGTGAGAAGGACTTTGTAATTTAACCTATAATGACCTGGATGATGACTGTGAAATGACTCCCTTATAATTACTGTTGGAGAACCTGAGTTAACTGGTGACATCCAGGGCTACACAACCCATGCTTCTTCTTAAGGGATTAATTAGAAGTTCTTGGGAAGGAATGTTTCACATAGTTCAAATAGGTCATAACAATTGAAAGTGACAAAAAGAAGTATCACATAGCTTAATAATAAATTCATGGAAAATCCCCAAGAATTCCCACTTAAGAACAAAATAGGGTGAATGTGAAATACATTAACGTTACGTAATATATTATTATTCCTGATATGATAACAGTGTATAACAAGCTTCCTAGATATTACAGTACAATTCACACACTCACTGGTATAGGCGCGTACCACCCATATTTGTATGGAGAACCTTTCTAAAGAATTGATCCTCTAATATGAAATTTTTCCTGTTTTAATTTTTTTTTAAAAGGTATGGGCTATTATTCACTCAGCATTTTCCATATGTACATGTATTAATTGTTGGTGCTAAATATGTACTGCTTTAAAACTAAACTGCAGTGTCTGTTTATCTTTGTTATTTGTAGAGTGTTGCAGGTTTCAAGTCGGAGACTTTATAAATGAACTCATCCTAAATGGCTGGAGTAGCTTACTGGTACAAAACAGACTTTAAAGCAGATGAAGACCTAGTTTGAATCCCAGGTGACCTTGGGCAAGTCACCTTGGGGTCTTATTACTAAGCATGCTAACTCATAAGATACTTTTGAACGTACTTACATGATTTGGCAGTACAGTGCCTTCTGCTTTGTAAACAGAAGAACCTTGCTATAATTGTGCCTCAAGCAACCAAATTAGATTGTTACCTTCAGGGCAGGGCCTCATTGGGCCTGAAAACTCCACGTCATTTTTATGTCTTGCATGTGTAATTTGATGCATTCCGATGGTATAGAATAGCCTCTATTTCCACTCTCCCTTCCCAGTGTTTTTCGGTTCTGTTAGTATTATTCTAATGTATTTATAGAGCCGCCTACATATTTCACATCAAGTACAATGGACTGTGGGACAAACAATCAAATACAACATTACAACCACTGTAACAGTAACTACACAATTCCATGCTCCAAGGAGTTTCCAATCTCAAAGATGGGAAGAGTGGAAACATTGGTACAGTGAGAAAAGTAGGGTTGGAGTGTTTTCTAAACGTTACTTGCCATGACTGTGTCAGCTGAGGTGCTCTTTTATATTATTTATTATACCCAAATGTGGGGGCAATTGACGTCAGAAAGATATTTGCACAAACACTTTTCATTCTCGAAAAATTGATACACTGTATTAAAGAAACTTTACTTCAATATCTGCTCTGTTTGATACCAGTATCCAATTGTGGGGAGGGACATAAGTTCTACATCAGTGTTAGCGAGACATAAAAATAATGCCTTATATTTGTGCTTTTTAGTCAAATACTGATATGAAATTTCAGGAGAAGCAAACTTGTGTGTGCATATTATAATTCTACATTAACTAAAGTTGTTTAACATAACAGATTTTGAATAATTCCTCTGGAAAATGTTAACTATACCATGTACTTCAATTAACTAGGTCTTAGCCACTCTCAATTTTAGGTTTCACATTAAAACATCACTTGTGAGCACATTCACATGTCTTTGACAATTCGGCAACCCTTATTCTCACCACATCATCTCCCAGCATCCAGGTGTTTCCACTGCAGCAGGGATTCTGGGAAATTACATGCAAATGAGCAAACAGTGCACCTTTCACTTCAAAT
The DNA here is from genome assembly GCA_036426205.1 of Ascaphus truei. Taxonomy (NCBI): domain Eukaryota; kingdom Metazoa; phylum Chordata; class Amphibia; order Anura; family Ascaphidae; genus Ascaphus; species Ascaphus truei. Next base: position 304,587,598 of record CM071567.1, on the reverse strand, counting down.
CCTTTGTTTACTGGAACCCTTATAACATCTTATGCCATCCACAGTACGCAGCTTTTCAGCACAGACGCGGGTTAAAATGCATAGCCAGTAAAACCTACTCACGCGGCCAGCTTTTTTTCAACACAGCTTTTTATGGTATCATAAAGTTTGTGGGGAAGAATGGTGAAATAATAATGGGCTTGGCCATAGATCAGGGCGGCTGGTGCTGCCGGAGAGCCACTGCCGGGCCACCTCTGCTGTTGTCCCAGCTCTCCCCCCAGCTCGGCAGCGGATCCTTGAGGAATGTCTGCAGAACCCCAGTTGAAAATCACTAATATATTGTATTGTATTGTATGTCTTTATTTATATAGCGCCATTAATGTACATAGCGCTTCACAGTAGTAATACATGTGGTAATCGAATAAATAACAGATAATATAAATAACAGATCATGGGAATAGGTGCTTTAGACATAAACATAACATTAAGGAAGAGGAGTCCCTGCCCCGAGGAGCTTACAATCTAGTTGGTAGGTAGGGAGAACGTACAGAGACAGTAGGAGGGAGTTCTGGTAAGTGCGTCTGCAGGGGGCCAAGCTTTATGTATCGTGTTCAGAATATTCACAGTGCTATTCGTATGCTTCTTTAAGCAAGTGTGTCTTAAGGTGGGTCTTAAAGGTGGATAGAGAGGGTGCTAGTCGGGTACTGAGGGGAAGGGCATTCCAGAGGTGTGGGGCAGTCAGTGAAAAAGGTTTAAGGCGGGAGAGGGCTTTAGATACAAAGGGGGTAGAAAGAAGACATCCTTGAGCAGAACGCAAGAGTCTGGATGGTGCATAGCGAGAAATTAGGGCTGAGATGTAAGGAGGGGCAGAAGAGTGTAAAGCTTTAAAAGTGAGGAGAAGAATGGAGTGTAAGATGCGGGATTTGATTGGAAGTTGATTGGATTTGAATATATAAAACAATTGTTTAATACCGATTATATGCTACATTGTTATTACAAAATAGATCTTTAAAAAACAGTCATTGTCTAGGTGAATCCAATTCTTCTGACTTCATATTTAACAGCCTTCATTCACATTCTTTCGTCTTTCTTCTCTCAAGTATAAGTATCACATTAGAAAGAGATTGCTGAGAAGGACTTTTTAACCTATAATGACCTGGATGATGACCTGTGAAATGACTCCCTTATAATTACTGTTGGAGAACCTGAGTTACTGGTGACATCCAGGGCTACACAACCCATGCTTCTTCCTTAAGGGATTAATTAGAAAGTTCTTGGGAAGGAATGTTGATCACATAGGTCAAATAGGTCATAACAATTGAAAGTGACAAAAAGAATATCACATAGCTCATAATAATTCATGGAAAAATCCCAGAATTCCACTTAAGAACAAAATAGGGTGAATGTGAAATACATTAACGTTACGTATATATTTATTATTCCTGATATGATAACAGTGTACAAAGCTTCCTATATTATACAGTACAATTCAAACACTCATGGTATAGGCGCGTACCACCATATTTGTATGGAGAACCTTTCTAAAGAATTGATCCTCTAAGTGAAATTTTTATCCTGTTTTTAATTTTTTTTTAAAAGGTATGGGCTATTATTACACTCAGCATTTTCCATATGTACATTATTAATTGTTTGGCTAAATATTGTACTGCTGTATTAAACTAAACATGCAGTGTCTGTTTATCTTTGTTATTTGTAGTGCAGGTTTCAAGTCAGGAGACTTTAATAAATGAACTCTATACCTAAATGGCTGGAGTAGCTTACTGGTAACAAAACAGACTTTAAAGCAGATGAACCTAGTTTTGAATCCCAGTGACCTTGGGCAAGTCACCTTGGGTCTTATTAACTAAGCAATGCTAACTCATAAGATACCTTTGAACGTACTTCACTGATTTGGCAGTAAAGTGCCCTTCTGCTTTGTAAACAGGAACCTTGCTATAATTGTGCCTCAAGCACCCAAATTAGATTGTACGCTCTTCAGGGCAGGGCCTCATTGGGCCTGAAAACTCCACGTCATTTTTATTGCTTAGCAATGTGTAATTTGATGCATTCCGATGTATAGATAAGCCTCGTATTTCCACTCTCCCTTCCCCAGTGTTTTTCGGTTCTTGTTAGTATTATTCTAATGTATTTATAGAGCCGCCTACATATTTCACATCAAAGTACAATGGACTGTGGGACAAGACAATCAAATACAACATTAACACACACTGTCACAGTAACTACACAATTCCATGCTCCAAGGAGTTTCCAATCTCAAAGGATGGGAGAGTGGAAACATATGGTACAGTGAGAAAAGTAGGTTGGAGTGTTTCTAAACGTTACTTGCCATGACGGTGTCAGCTGAGGTGCTCTTTTAATATTTATTTATTTACCCAAAATGTGGGGGCAATTGAGTCAGAAAGATATTTGCACAAAACTTTTTCATTCTCGAAAAATTGATACAATGTATTAAAGAACTTTACTTCAATATCTGCTCTGTTTGTACCAGTATCCAATTTGTGGAGAGGGACATAAGTTCTACATCAGTGTTAGCGAGACATAAAATAATGCCTTATATTTGTGCTTTTTAGTCAAATACTGATATGAATTTCAGGAGAAGCAAACTTGTGTGTGCATATATTTATAATTCTACATTAACTAAAGTTGTTTAACATAACAGATTTTGAATAATTCCTCTGGAAAATGTTAATACCATGTAATTCAATTTAAGTCTAGCCACTCTCAATTTTAGGTTTCAATTAAAATATCACTTGTGAGCACATTCACATGTCTTTGACAATTCGGCAACCCTTATTCTCACCATCATCTCCCAGCATCCAGTGTTTCCACTGCAGCAAGGGATTCTGGGAAATTACATGCAAATGAGCAAACAGTGTCACCTTTCACTTCAAATCCTTTTTTACATGGAACCCTTATAAGCTTATGCCATCCACAGTACGCAGCTTTTCAGCACAGCCTGGGTTAAAATGCATAGCCAGTAAACCTACTCACCGACAGCTGTTTCAAGCGTTTATGTATCATAGTGTGAAGATGGTTATAATGGCTTTGCCATATGATGCTGGGATAGGTTTCAACCACACCTTAAATAATTTATAGGGGAAAAGAAAAGTAATTTTGAATATTTATCCATTTATTAAGCTACTTTATTTGTGTCAGTATGTGATTTGTGAACCGCTTATGTGGGACAATAGAGGCGCTTATAATGGTATGTACATGTATCAGTTTTTGCCTTCCGTTTCCTCTGTCTTTCTGCTTATAAGCAACTTCCAGGTTTGAGTTGATGAGCATTGTGCATAGCTTGTAAACTCGGGCTAACTGTATAAAAAGACAAGAAAGACAAGTTTATAAAAGAGGAAGAGCCTCACAGTCACACACAGTCTATTAATATGCATATTAAATGCATTCACCTATGTACACATGGTGTGGCTACTGGTCCCAAATGAAATGTTTGAGAACCACTGGAGCTGTAAATCAATAAAACACTGCATTGCACTAATAGGGTCAGTGTATTATATTACCTGCTCACTGTTTCTGGTGCTGGAAATAGTTGTGTTTAGTGCTTAGCTATGGGAAAACATACAAACCTACAACAGTGTGATAATGATCCCCTTCTGATTTTGTAGTCTCCATTGTATGTCCAATATATCTTTATTTATATAGCCCCATCCATGTACATAGCAATTTATAGCAGTAACACATGTGACATAATAGAATAAGGACTTCATACATAAAAGTAACATTAGAAAAAGGCATCGCTGCCCTGATGAGCTTCATTTGCTGCTCTTTTAGCCAATTGACTAAGATAAAGAAACCGACTAAATTGTTGATTACGATACAGATTCCATAGAACATTTATACTGAAGCTTATGTATCAAAGTGGCTAAAATGCAAATCTGGAGCAATAACAGCACCACGTTTATCAAAGACAAGGAATCTTATTGGATCTAGAGTCATGCCTTCTCCTTTTTTAACACAACCAACACATAATCTATTACAAGCTTTAATCAGATGCTAAATAGACATGCTTATGCTGGCTTAGACTTATAGTAACTGAACATTCTACTTTATGGAGTAATTAATGTAGTTGTAATATTTACCAACAATTAGAATGAACTAGGAGGGAGGGGGGAAGGGACAAAAAACTGATAAACTAAATAGAATAGATTTGGATGAGGAAATAGCTAGGGGTCATGGAGGTAGAATGGGGGAAAGTGGAAGTTTGGCAAGCAGGGAGATACCCATATTAAATACAAATTATACTAGAAAACTTCTAAAGAGTGTATCCAATTGGCGTAGAAAGGCAGGAGAAGATAAGATAATGGTACAGACTGAAAAAAAACTTAAATGCATGCTTGCTAATGCAAGAAGCCTGACAGATAAAATGGATGTGCTTGAATTAATATCTTCAAGGGAGCAGTACGATATCATAGGAATTACTGAAACATAGTGGGATGCAACTCATGACTGGGCAGTTAATTAGAGGGTTATTCCCTTTTTTAGAAGAATCGAGCAAATTATTTATAGAAATGAAGGTGGACTATATTTATATGTTAAACTGGATTTAAACCCTATTATAAGGGGAGATGTTTATGAAGGGGATGGTGAAAATGTAGAGACCTTGTGGATAGAAATTAGCAGTAGAGGTAAAAATGCAAGGAACATGTTTGTAGGGATATGCTACAAACCACCAAATATCTGTGAAATAGAGGAAGCCAAAATACTTTTGCAAATGGAGAAGGTATCAAAACGAGGTCATTTTTGCATTATGGGTGTTTTTAATTATCCAGACATAGACTGGGGCAATGAGATTAGCATTACAACAAAAGGAAACAGGTTTTTGGGGTGCTTTAAAGACAATTACATGACCCAAATTATTGAGAAACCAACCAGGAGACGGGCAATACTGGATTTGGTAATATCAAACAATGTAGAAGTAATAGCACATATTAATGTTCGGGAACATTTGGGTAACAGTGATCATAACATGGTCTCATTTGAAATAAATTCAAAAACCATATTACTTGGGTTTAGCAAAGACTTTAAACTTTAGAAAGGCAGATTTTAATAAATTGATGAATAGTCTACAAGGAATAAATTGGGATGATGTTTTTGCAGGGGAAAATGTGGAAGATAAATGGGAAGTCTTTTAGGAAAGCATATTTATCAGTGTATACACAGGGTAATAAATATAAAAGAAACAAGTCTAAACCAATGTAGATGTAGCCCTGTTTCCTTCTGAATACAGAATACTACCAATGCTGTCTAACCTGTTGGCTCGCAGGGCCCTAAGCCTCTGCCACGGAGAGCCTGGGGCAATGTATATGTAGGAATAATCTATTACCAAGTGCAGCGCCTCCACCTGTGACGGCTCCCAGCAGAGCGGGAGTTGTTCCTCACAGGACAATAATGCAGTACTACTCACACAGTATATAAAAGAAACAGTAGCTTTACTAGCGGTAACCATAACCATGCATATATCATTCCTATTGGTGTTACTCTTCAAGGAGATACAATACTAACGCGTCTCGCAGGACGCAAGCCCTTCACCGTGTTCCCACACCGTGTCCAATACCCCAAAGTGAGTGTATGTGTGTGACTGCGCAGCCACTAGTATGAATGGTATTATAGTTGGTGCACTTAATGGATGTTACCTGCCGAGCGCTCCTGCGCTCGGGCCCGCAAACAGACTTCACAAAGGATCCGAGGACGCAGAGCGGCCTGTGGTACCTTCCGGGGCGATCCCACCCGGATGGCTGAGGATATGCCTGAAGAGGTCTGGTCCCAAACCTCTGGGATGGTGCCTTGACAGTCTCTGTTCCTTGATCAGCTTCACTCACTAACACAGATAATGCGCTCATTAGTGGTAAATATAGGTTAAGTGATATTGTGAACAGATTAATATACAACCTTAATAGGGAGGTTTTATGCTGCAGTTTCTGGGGGATGGCTCAGCTGTCCAACTAATACAGAAAAAAAGAAAAAAACAGCGCAAAAAAACCTCATGGTGTAGTATTTAAAAATTTAAAGAATATTTATAGAATAAAAAGGTGAGTTATTGCACGTACTCAGATAAAGCATATACAACAGGACATGTTTTGCATGTTACCACTCAAGGAAACTGCTCCGGTAATGCTCCACTGTCTCCTGGATGGTCCTTTTATCTTCAGTAACCGTCCCAGCAGGGGTGCGCACCTCATTAGGAATTCACCCACAGTGTGAGTCTCTGGTCCCAGCGGTTCACTCGCGGGAAGTTCAAAACCTCTGTGAGGGATCTCCCGTCAGCTGTGATTGCAACAAGCGCTGTGTTCACACAGGCCGTTCCGGGTTGAGCCGCAGTCGTCGACGTCATCAGACGGCGTCCTGGTATCACTCCCGCCTGCTCGCGGATGGTGTAAGCGATGTAAGCGGTGAAAGTCCAAAAGCATTGCAGGAAATATGCTCTATGTATAAACCTCAGTGGGTATTAATAGGAATAAAGATGGAACGCGCCCTTTCCTACGCTTTTCGTAATCGATACTTCTTCAGGAATACGGAGGGGTGTTAAGGTGCGGTTCTTATACACATGAACACTAATCTGATTGGCCACATAAATTGACAGACAATCCCCACCTGGGACCCCAATATTGCATATCAAATCAGGTCTAGTGCACAGCACAACATTAAATAAAAAATACACATCATTTAATTTTTAATACACATTTTTGCTGTAAGTCAAAGCTTCTAAAAATAAGAACAAAAGTTTGTAACATATTAAAAACATACAAATGATGAATACTATCGCTACCAGATTTAATGTATGTAATGACTATAATGGTTTAGAAGACAAAGGGACTGGTTTTAACACACAAATATTGACTTTTGAAGAGAAGGAAAAGTCAGTAAAAATTATTTATTTAAAGTATAAAGAATATATATATATATGGGTTACATCATACAAAAGTCAAATCCCCTAAACTTCAAGGTGCATCACACCAGAAGAAAAAAAAGAGAGAAAACCTTCATTTTGAAGGGAAAGAGCCCATAAGGAACAATCTAGAGAAAACCGCAAACCATATAAAACTAATCAAAAACCACAAGATCAATATAAAGTTATAATAAAGGAGAGACATACAAAACTAAATCAAGCATGTTAGTAGGGAAACATATAATAAGATACACACTTAGAGAAAAACAAAACTGGAGGGCCAATACGCCCCCTAGAAAAGACTCTGAAAAGAATCTCCCAAAAAATCCCTTTTTCTGGAGGACACTCAATTTAGATATTTGGGCCCAAAAGAGAAGGGAGCCTGACAAGAGAGAAAGAGAAAAGAATTTTAGAGACTCCCAGGTCACAGAAAAGACACCACCACCAGAAAGAGGTACAAGAGGAGGGTGTAAGACCAAAACACAGAAGGAATCGAACTAAACGAATCTTTTAAAGGTATTTTAATCTATCCAAGGTTGAATATCATTATGCCAAAAGTTGGTATTAAGTAAGGGTCTTAAATTCTCTCAATCACCGTGGTCCCAACGGGTTCCAGTTATTTTCGACCTACATAGGTTCACTAGGAATCTGACACTTAAAAGGCATTTCCTCAAAAAAGAGTAGGAATAGATCCACCTATTATTTCTGAGAATCCTGGCCCTGATGAAGAAGACCCTATTAACCTATGCCAACATAGATTTTAGAGCACCTTCTAATTTTACCCAGCCCAAAGCAAGGGATTTTTATTGATTCGTTTTTTAATATAGTAATAATGAGTTTACATCATTGGTAAAAAATTAAATCATCTGTATACCACATAACCTTAGCTATCAGAACATTTACCTTGAAAGAGCTACAAGACAAGAAAGGATCTGATAATAAGACAGGCTGATAAGTGGAGGTGTGTTGATCCAGACCGTGTCAGCTATGAGTCTGAGGCGATGCGCATATTGAACTTCAGGTGTATTATGCCAGACTCAGTACAGATCCTACAAACAATTTGTGCTAGAAAATTGCAGGGCCTTCTTGAGAACCGTTGCGTCCACTTTTTGAATAAATCAGAGCATCAATTTCTAAATATTACCATTCCCTACTATACCAGTATATTACCATCTTCCTAAGATACACAAGACATCAATCGCTCCACCGGGTAGACCTATTATCTCCGGAATTGGTTCTTTAACATCGATTTTGTCACAGTACGTAGATTTTTTTCTTCAGAAATATGTGAAGGTACTCCCATCTATATTAAGATACCACTGCTGTTTTTTAAATCTGGTCAAAACAATAAAATGGCGGATGGTACAGATGGGCAACATTCGATGTTCAATCCCTTTATACATGTATTCCCATGATAAAGGGATTTGGGCAATTAAGGAGACATTATCAAAAGATATAGATCTTCACCCTCAAATTGTGAATTATTGTTGAAGCCATCAATTTTATTTGTCACACAACTATTTTCTATTTATGATCATTTTTTATTTACAATGTTTGTGCGCACAGCCATGGGACGCGTTTTGCCCCCAGTTATGCAAACATATACATGGGGGTATGGGAAGATAACTTTATATGCAAATAATAACCCGTTTAGAGATATGGTTATTGTATGGCAGAGATATATGATGATGTCTTGTGTCTGGGAGGGTTATAATGACACTTTAGAACTCTTTAAGATCTATCTGAATGATAACAATCTAAATTTGAGATTTACATCTGAGACCAGTGTGAACCAGATAGATTTTCTAGACCTCAGTTTGGTATCTAAGTTGGTGAACAGTAACACCAAAACACTTCTTCAAAAGGTGGACGCGAACACTTTTTATTGCATCCAGCAACCATAAAAGGTCATGGATTGACAATCCCCCTAAGTCAGTTCATGGCGCTTAAAGCGGATTGCAGTCTCCAACTGACTTCGAAGCTCAATCTGCCCGCTATTTTAAAAGTTCATCGAGCGTGGGTATATAACAAGACTTTGCTACTTCTGTTCTAGAGAAAGTTGAGAAAATGGAGAGGGATTCTCTACTAGTCGCAAAAAAACAAACACAAACAGTAATAATGAGGAGAATTAATGTACCCTTTATTACAGAATTTAGTTCTGTTAGTACTAGTATTCAGAAAATAATTAATAAAAACTTGAACATCTTATGTAATGACCCGATTCTAGGTCCTTCCCTTAACCAGAAACCTAGCTTTATTTTACGTCGGGCAAAAACTCTAAAACATTATTTGTGGCACCGAGAGCGACATCGGATCTCAAGTACAAACACCACTCTGGTATTCCATGGATGCCCTGTAAACCCAACGGTAACTATTGGCAGTGTAAATGCAAAGCCTGCAAAATGCTAAATCAAAATAGAAAAACTTTTCAATCTAACCTACTAAGAAAATTTTATACTGTCAAAGACTTGCATTTCCTGCAAGTGCAACACATGTGTGGATATCTTTTCAGTCCCTGTGATACCATCGTAGGGCGACAAAAAGATTTTTAAGAGTCAGGATATTAGAACACCTAGAACATCAAAATAGCTTGAGCACATAGCGTATCCAGGCATTTTAAACTTAAGCATAACTCAGACCTTCCTATATGACGTATATAGGTATCCAAATCGTTCGACGGCAGGGAGACGTGGTGGAGTGAGAGACAAGAATTGTCCAAGCAAGAAGCTTGTGGATATACAACTTCAAACTCTATCTCCCTAGTCTTAATGAAGAGAATTGATTGTTTGGTCTCTTTTCTAAATTCCTCCTTTTACTTTTTTAGTACTGATGTAACCCTATATATTATTTCTTTATACTTTTAAATAAATAATTTTTACTGACTTTTTTCCTTTCTCTCAAAAGTCATATTTGTGTGTTAAAAAACCAGTCCCTTTTGTCTCTCTAAACCATTATAGTCATATTCACAACATTAAATCTGGATATAGCGATATATTCAATTTGTATTGTTTTTAATATGTTACTAACTTTGTCTCTTTATTTTTTAGGAAGCTTTGATTTACTGTCAAATGTGTATTAAAATTAAATGATGTTGTATTTTATTTAATGTTGTGGCTGTGGCTATAGACCCTGATTTGATATGCAATATTGGCGCCCCAGGTGGGGATTGTCTGTCATTTATTGTGGCCAATCAGATTAGGTTCATGTGTATAGAACCGCCCCTTACACCCCCTCCGTTATTCCCTGCAAGAGATCGATTACGAAACGCGTAGGAGAGGCGCGTTCCATCTTTATTCCTATTAATAAACCCTACTGAGGTTATAGGGGCATATAAAAAAAAAAAAAATCTAGAAAATAAAATATAAAGCATAAACAACCAATTCGTCAAACAATACATAAACGGAACGTCGCTAGTTCAAAACAATCAACCGCGAACTATCCCATAAACTATCCACCCCCCTCCCCGCGCCCCCCCCCCTCGCCCTCCTCCCACCCCTCCGCCCCATACATCGCGCACCCTTCCCTCCCTCCCGCCTCCATCTCTACCTCTCCTCCCCTCCTCCCCCCCCACCCCCTCCCTCCCACCTCCCACCCTCCGCGCCCCCCCTCCTCCCCTCCCCTCCTCCCCTCCATTCTCCTTCGCTGCCCCCCCCGTCCTCTTTCCCCCCCCGCCCCCCGCCTTCCTTCTGCTCCCCTCCTTTTTGCCTTTCCCCATGCCTCCCGCGAGCAGGCGGGAGTGATAGCATGGGCCGCCGTCGATGACGTCATGAGCGACTGCGGCTCACCCGGAACGGCCTGTGTGAACACACTCGCTGTTGGTTCAATCATCAGTCTGACGGAGATCCCTCAGTTCAGAGTTTGAAGCTCCCGCGGCCGGTGACGCGCTGGAGACCAGAGCTCACACTAGTGGGGTAGAATTCCTAATGAGGTGCGCCACCCTTCTGGACGTGTTACTGAAGATAAGAGGTACATCCAGAGAGACAGTAGCCTACAGGACAGTTCGCTCCTTGAGTGTACCCTGTCCAAAACCATTTCCTGTGGATTAATGCTTTATCCTGATGTAGCGTGCAATACGCATCGCCTTTTTTATTCTATAACTAATCTTAAATACATACATATCCAATGAGTTTTTTTGGCGTCTGTTTTTTTCTTTTTTCTTCACTCACTAACGTGACAGGTTCCTATTCTAGGGCCTGTCCCTACGTTAACTCTGACTGACCATGACTCAGGGCCTATCTGGGCCTGGGGGTATACGGGCCTAGTGTAGAGGCTACTTGCCTCTCTACACACTGAGCTCCTATCTCTTCCTCTTCCCGGTCTTCTCTGACGGCGTGCTCGCCTGCACAACCTCCTAACTCTTCCTGCAGAGTCTCCTATTGCCCTATTGGATCCCGGCCGTCACCTGGTCCTGCTGAGGCTCCTGGGACTTGTAGTCCCCTACTCTAAACCTCCTTGGATTGGTCGCTGCTTCGCGCGCTCGCAAACACTTGCTGCGCATGCGCAACCTCTCTGGTGTCGCCGTCGCCTATGGGACTACTGCACATGCACGAATGCAGAAATGGCGGCGCCGAGGATGCTCGGGCCGCCGCGGAGCCTCCGGTGCACCGGAGCGCTCCCTGCAACCTTCCCTGACTCTCTCACCACACGGAGGTGAGGGTCAGTCTGGGGAACCTGGCTACATCGATAAATAAACAGGTACTGTAGGGGAGAAAATAGAAACAAAGAGGCTGGCATTTAGATGCTTAAATCAGAAGGGACAGAGGTATCATATCGGAATTATAAGGAATATAATAAAAGTTGCAAAAGGACAATCAAATTAGCAAAAATTGACCATGAAAATATGATTACAATATAAAATTAGATCAACCCTAAAAATTTATTTCAGTGCCTTAACAAAAAAATTAGAAAAGAAAATATAGGACCCTTTCAGTGTGAAATGGTAGGCAAATTATATAGTTACATAATAGAGGAGGTTGAAAAAAGACATACACCATCAAGTTCAACCTAAAGTATGCTGAATTTAGACGACAGATACTTTATTCTATATTTGTACTTACAGTATATTGATCCAGAGGAAGGCAAATAAGAAAAGCCCTGTGAAATATCATCCAAGTGGTATATATTCTCATAAGGGGATATATAAATTCCTTCCTGAAATATTGGAGACAAGTTAAAAGCAGAGGTATTAAACATATTAGTTGCCTCTGTATTTACCAGGGAAGAATAAATTGCAATAGTTCTGTGATACTGTTAGTGGTACAAAGATACAGAGGCAAGCACTCCCCTGTACCCCCTCTATTCCCCGCAGAATAAGCATCAGCCGACATAATGAGTATCCAGTTGCCATGACATAGCTGTTAGCACTGGAGTACTAACAACAAGGTGGTAAGTGCCCAGCAGAGAGGGGGGGTAGGTGAGCCACATGTACCTCAGAGGAAGGAACCAGCAGGTCTGCAGGAAGCAAGGACATATGCAGCCCTCCCCAGTGGCCCAAAAACAGAACTCCACATTGGGTAAGGGGTAATTTAAAAGTGGCCATAGGAAAGGTGCAGGAAATTACCAAGAATTCTGCCCACAATATCTGGTGTATTTCTACTGTATATTGTAAACTCATTGGGTTAATTGCTAATTGTAAGCTCTCTAGTCAAATTTTTTCATAGCACCAGGTTTGCCTTTTTAAGAAGGATTCTGAGAGACTTTTTAACCTACTGATTTTTCAAAATTAGTTTGTACTAGTAGACAAGTCTAGGGATAACAGGGAGGAGGTACCATCGTTCCATAGTCGATAACAGCAAGTAAAAAAATAGCCTCCAGTCAGTCATGATAAAATTGGTTGATGAGTGAGGTTGAGAAATTGGGGTGAGAAAGGGAGCAGTATCACACAAACAAATCAAGATAGTTCTGATAAATAGGGTGGTACTGACTGACTGTAACCCCTACTCCTGTTGCCATGTGTTCTCATGCACAATCTACAATCCTCAACTGAACCTGCTAGCACTCACGTCCGCACAGATCTGATCTCATCATGGCCACCGCCCTTTTTAAAGGTTTCTCTCCCTCTTCGTCAAACCTCTTCACAGTCGTTATCATTGGCTGCTATTGTGCCCATTAAAAGTCACATGTCCATAGCACATTGGAGAGGAACCTGCTAGGGTGCAATCCAAGTGTGTTACTCATCACCAGGGCTCGACAAATGCACTTGCCCGTGTAGCCCCGGTCTTATTTTGCCCTCCTTGTCCCTCTCTGTAGCGTGCCGAGCGATCGCGGGTGCCGCCGGAGCAAGCGACGGACCCGCCGGCACAACGCGAGGGTGGGGGCTAGTGCAGGGAGCCGTGCACTGTTCCCTGATGCGGGCGGTTGCCGGGGATGCGAGAGGCCTGTTAGGGCCGCGATCGCGTTGCCGAGGTCCCGGCGGCTCGGGGAACAGGGCGCCGCCATTGCGCGATAGTTCGCGCATGCGCAGTGACAAGCAGGGGCAGGGAAGGCCCCAGACAGATCGCGCATGCGCAGTACAGTGCCCAGAAAGCCCGCGAAACCCTAGCCTATCAGGGAAGGCTCTAGGCAGGGACTACGAGTCCCAGGAGCCTCTGCACGCCCCACGTGATGCCAGGGAGCCAATAGGGCTTAGGATCTCCCTGCAGGAGAAAGGATACATTTCGCTCGCTGAGCCCACGCTAGGCAGTTGGAGCTGGGAGCAGGAAGGGGAAGGAAGGGTGCAGGGAGCAAGTGGCTCCTGCACAGGTAAGGATCCCCAAGTCCCAGGCAGGCCCCAATCCCCACCAGGGTAGTGGGTAGTGTAGAGGGACAGCCCTAGATAGGGATGCTGCCCTTAGTGAGTGTGTGAGTGCTGTCTTGTCAGGGTCACGGCTGGCAGTGCTGTGAGGCCTGACAAGAAGGCACAGTATTTGTGCAGCACGTTTGCTGTACGCATCCAGCAGGTTGCAGTGCGTTGCTGCAGGCGCTGTTAGTATTAGTTAGAGTCAGGACTGGGAAGAGTTAGGGGAGCGGAGCAGGCTATTAACCCCTTAGGTCCCAGATAGGTCCTCACTCCCCAGTTTGTGGTGCTACAGGGACAGGCCCTAGGTTAGGGATCCTGTCACAGTAGCGCTAGTGTTGATAGGGACACAGCGGACGCTGCGCTACCCGTGGAGAGACTTGGGCTCAAGTCTGTGCCCAGAGACAGAGACTATCTCCAGGGTGGGATCGCCCTGGCGGACCCTGGACAACGAACCACCGGATCAGATGGAGATCACCAAGCGGCAGATCCTTTGTGAAGTCCATTGCAGGCCCGAGCACTGGAGTGCTTGGCAGGTAACTCTGATCTACACGTGCACCAACAGGCCTAGTAGTTTCCTTAGTGACTGCGCAGTCACACATATCCGCTCTCTATAGAGTGCTGGACATTGTGTGGGGGATTACTGGACAAGGGGTGGGATCACCCGGTGAAGGTGGGAGAGTTATACGTGTCAGATCAGTTAGTGCCTCCTCTAGAGAGGGACACCTGTTATTCTATCGATGGTTATTGTTTCATATGCTTACCAGTAAAGGTATTTGGTTATTATACATACAGTGTGTTATTGCTAATTTGCATGTTAGAGTGCAAAGGTTATTGTGCATATAGTAAAGTTGGTTGCATCATACATGTGTGTGTATGTATTTCTTGCCCAGGGGAATCTCACATCACGGGGATCCTGGGTAAGTGGAGGCGCTGCGCTAAGTAAGTGTATGAGTGTTACCCCAGGCTCTCAGCTAGCGGAGGCTCAGATCTCCTGGAGCCGCAAGTGTTGTACAGCGACCAGTAGTTCCTTTGGGAAGGTTCAGAAAAAGGGCTACACCCGCATGCCAGGGCCGAGTGCATTTTTGCCACAGGTGACCTGTCATGGCCATCTTATCAACATGCACTTCTTTAAGCCCTTTTCCCTGCAATTTTGAGCTGTTGTGAGACTCAAGTTTTAAAACCCAACTCCCTGATTGGCCGAGGTCTTCTCTCTCCTTTGGTTAATAATCCAAACCAGTTAAGGTTCCCCCTCTGTCTAAGCGTCTATCTGACCTCGCCTACAGATCACTCCGTCACACTATGTAACAAGGACTAATTGTAGTAAAGTATAAATGTAATACAATAAATAAACTATATCAAAAACGAAGGTTTAGTTCTTATTAGGAATTTATTCAATTTTTTAAGTAGGGCGTGGCTAGGTGGTGAGTAGCTTTATTGGTTTGGTGAGTAGCTTCTTGGGTAATTTGTCAAACCATGCTCATCACTCATGAGATTACATCATTCCCCTGCTAAAATGTTGATGTACCCCATCAACCAGATTAAAGTCCTGTTATTGTTTCTATTATAACATAAAGTCTGAGAATTCTGGAAAAGTAATCAAGTGATTGGCTCTCCTAATGTATTTTAATGAGCCCCAATGTTTTTAAACTTGATATAACACACCAGTCCTGGTATAAGATAACTAAACTCAACAGTCTCACTCTAAGACATTTCCCTATGAAGCAGATTATAGTTATGAAATTGACCTCAA
The DNA here is from genome assembly GCA_036426205.1 of Ascaphus truei. NCBI lineage: Eukaryota > Metazoa > Chordata > Amphibia > Anura > Ascaphidae > Ascaphus > Ascaphus truei. The sequence continues at coordinate 304,572,166 of CM071567.1, read as the reverse complement.
ACCACAGGTACCATTATACCACACAATACATTACTAACTTTTCCTGTTTATTTTACAACGTTGATTTGTAAACCAAGATCTGTAAAATATGGCAAGAACCCAGAATAAGTTGGTAGTAGTTTGTTTTTTCATGATTGAAACTGCCAAGACAAACAACAAAGAAACACTACAAGAATAATTATCCATTTCAATTTTGGCGCAACAAAGCAAAATAAGGAAATAACCCTCACTGCTTAACACTGGGTATAGTGGGGGGATTTTTTTTTATAGACAAATGTAAAAGACCATGCTATTATGCCTTTCTCATCACATTAAGTATCACTTGTGCTTTAACCCTTTGGGTGCTGGAGGGGTCGAGGTACATGAGTGCCATGGCCCCTCTGGCACAGTGCGATCACATGACCACTTTCAATTCTTGGACAAGCTTCCCCCGTATCTGAACAAATTCCTCAGACCTATCACACGCAGCACTTATCACCTGAGATCTGGCTCCAAGGGACTTTTCATGGTCCCAAGGTTCAACAAATTTTCTAGCCGCTCCGCCTTCTTGTACCATGTTCCCCAAAACTGGAACAATCTACCGGAGACTCTCACAGCCTCCACCAGTCATAAGGCTGCAGTCCCAGTCACTGCCACAGCGCACGGCATGTCGTGTGCGCTGTGCGTGTAACCACCGCCCCTCAATGGGGAAGGGCCAAGTACGCACGTTCACGCTGAAGGTGCAGCCGTGCCATACTGCAAGTTTTTTTAAACTCAATGAAATTGAGTTTAAAACTTGCGACGGAGGCGTGGCCACGCCCCCACCGGCGGTTCACCCAATGAGGGCGAACCAGCCGTGTGACATAATGGGCTCGCCCCCGCAAATCCCCGACCATGCCCCCTCCAATCGCAAACTCCCTCTCTCCCCTCAGACCTCAGATCGCGGTTAGCGCTGTGCACACGCTGCCCTCCCTGCCGGGCGCGCGTGTCACAGACATGATTGGGACCGCAGCCTAAGTTCTTTCAAAACTAAAGCTGTCTCACATTTTAATCTGGTCTGTAACTGTTACAAATGCCTATAACATATGTTATCTTTAACTGGTCATGCAAGGTCTTTATATATAATGTATATCCCCGTTCATTTAATGTAACCATGTATTTGTAACCATGTATCTGTCATCATAACTCTCAGCCCAGGACATACTTGGAAAACGAGAGGTAACTCTCAATGTATTACTTCCCGTTAAAACATGTTATAAATAAATAATTAAATAAGAAGTATTGTAAGATAAACATATCTATACTATAATTCTAAGTTGGATTCCGTCTGTTTGTTTGTATGTCCGAAGCATCGAAATCTCATAAACGGCATCACGTAGCACCATGAAACTTTCACTGTACATTCTGCTGCAAATTTGTTACGCAACTATTTTGAACTTCCAATGTGACTCACCTCCCAAATTATGGACATTCTAAGTTTCCCCCGGCTGTCCAGCAAATCTGTTAGAGCAGGAGCAGGGGGAGGGGGGCGTGGCTACTAAGGGAGGGGGCATGTCCTTGCCTGGATCAGGGCTGTGTGTGTGATATCAGATGTGCGGGGGAGATGTGCCAGCAGAGGGGAGGAGGGGAGATGTACTAGCGGAGGGGGGAGATGTGCCAGCGGGACGGGAGGGGGACATGATGCCGGCAGCGGGGGCGGATGTACCAATGGGGGGGAGGCTGGGAAAATATGCTGCCAGCGAGGGGAGATGTACCAACAGGGGGGGGGGGGGGAGGCCCGGCGCTCACGCTGGAGGAGCAGCACCGGGAGACAGATGCCTCCCAGCAGCACTGCAGCGTCACCCCCCCCCTCCCTCCCCGCAGCACACCGGCCCTCCCCCCACGTGGCACAGGCCCCCGCAGCACAGACCTCCCCCGTGCATGGACCGGGCCGTTCAGCCATACCCTCCCCCACCCCCCGTATCTGTGTTCCTCCCAGGATCTGACAGCTGGAATTATGTTTCCCTCCTATATATCTACTATATATTTGTGAAATCACTGTATGTCTGCGTCCCAAGGGTCAATCGCATTGGACCTTGGGCCTGTCACTCCGGCTCAGGCCATGCCCGCCCCCGCACACCTCTCATTGGCCTACGTCCAACACCAATGCCACACTGTCCCACCCCTCACTGACTCTCATTGGCCTGCGTCCAATGCCCGCCCCCGCACACCTCTCATTGGCCTGCGTCCCACCCCTCACTGACTCTCATTGGCCTGCGTCCAATGCCCGCCCCCGCACACCTCTCATTGGCCTGCGTCCAACACCAATGCCCTAATACTTCCACACTGTCCCACCCCTCACTGAGTTTTGGGAACGCTTTGCTTTTGCAACACCTAATCCTCTAATCCTCAACCTGCTCTGGGGCCACGCTTCACAGCTATCAAAACCTTCACGTCTGCTACCACAGACTGCCGAATCAGGTACAGAATCTACACACAACGCACAAACACAGCACACACACACATTCACACAACACCAAACACTGCAGACTGCCT
>CM071567.1:304486527-304569566 GCA_036426205.1 Ascaphus truei | reverse complement strand
TCCCACCGCCCCCCCCCCCTAGCAGGACCCACACTCACAGACAGCACTCACAACCCACGCACCACCCGCCGCCTCACACCCTAGCAGGACCCCCACTCGCAGACAGCACTCACAACCCACGCGCCACCCGCCGCCTCACACCCTAGCAGGACACACGCCTCACATTTTTACATCACTTATGGCACCAAAATATACATTGTACTGTGGTGTGGTTACAATAAACCATTTTTATACAACATCGTATTACATTTTCTTCCATCTTTCTTTTCAATATTATTATCCAACCTTTACAACAAATACTCACCTATTGTTCCACAATTTATAAATAATACTACCTATTACGCATTTACATCCCGGGCAACGCCGGGTCTCTCAGCTAGTATGCTCTAAAGATGTCCTTCTAGTGCTGGAGTAGGGTTCAGCTCAATTCAAGTGAATAGGGTTAAAATCTTCTCTAGCAAGTAAAATATGATCACAACATATTGAATAGAGACCATATGGAATATGCTGTGAAGCTGGTTCCCCATGCTGGAGGTTGTAGTCCCATTAATTTGAACAGAGATGATCTTGTCTATTAAATAGGGACATTACACTTACACATCAAAAAGTTTGACAAAAATACATAAAAAGTTACTATACAGATACAATCACTCCTCCTAAGACCCATCCTAAAAACACATACAAGGGTTGTGTTAATGTCTTTACATCTGCTTCACAAAACTGTTTATAGTATTCTTTCCTCAAAATATCAAATTTTTCACAAAATTTTCACAAGAGTTCGCATTGCTCGGGAAGGGACAAAAATGGGCTGTGAAATCAATGGGGCTTTTTTGCCGAAAATGGCCCAAACGGGTGCTTTGGACCTTACAGAATTACCCCGTAACCCTATAACACAATTAGTAAGAAGCCTATACAATAACACTCCACACTGACAGATGAACAGGGCAATGACAAATATAGTAAAACACAAAAATCACAATAGAAATATCTCATACCATGGAGAAGGCTGTCCACCAATTACACAATAGTCAGGAGCGGATTTTAAAAAATGGCGCCTTAGGCACTTACCTGATGCCGCCCTTCAGTTCCCATGGCAACGTGACATCAACACGCTTACGATCATGAATACGCAGAAACAGCCAGCTCTGCTCACGCATGCGCACAAGCAGACAGCTCTGCTCACGCATGCGCAGAAGCGGCCAGTACTGATCGCGGATGCGCAGGGCGGCAAACTGGCATGTCGCCCCCAAACGTTGCCACCTTAGGCCCGGGCCTACCGGGCCTAATGGGAAATCTGACACTAACAATAGTAGTATATATAGTTATCATTCACAACCATGTAGAATGAACTAAAGAGTCCCATCAGAAATACTGAAATTGTTATTTTATGGAAAGAACTGTTTTGTTGTTTATATAACTGTAACGGGTCTCCCCCCCCCCCCCCAATCGCAGATACAGGGTGGGGGTGCAGGGAACATACAGTGTTACTCGGTGTTCAGTGCTCTACCTGTTGGCTCACAGGAGGGCTGAGCTTCCGCCACGGGGAACCTGGGGCAATTACAATACTATGGACAACCACTTACTCTGTACAGCGCCTCCACTTGCGATGGCTCCCACCAGAGGGGGAGTGGTTCCTCACAGGACAATACACAATAATCACATACAACTGATTGGATAATGACTAATACCTTTGCTAACATGCATAGAAGACATGTAACATCAACACATAGCAACAGGTGTCCCTCGCTAAGGGCAACCTGACTACGGCGTCACGGCGGACGCTAACACCCTAGGCGCCACGGCGGATGCTAACACTTTATGCGTCACGGCGGACGCTAACCTTTATGTGTCACGGCGGACGCTAACCTTCCACAGAGTGATCCCACCCCGTGTCCAGTAACCCCAACCCAATGTCTCGCACTCCCAAGTCATATACCAATGTGTGTGTGACTGCGCAGCCACTATGTCTGGTGATAGGCCTTGTTGGTGCACGTGAGTTTGTGGGTTACCTGCCCTGGCTCCAGCCACGGGTGCTGCTACGGGTGCTCCAGCCACTGGGGTTGAGTCACCGGGATATCCTCCTACGCGTGGGGTGAATTCCGGCATGGATAATATCACCGCAGCTCTACATCGTCTGTACCTGGGCGAGGGTCTGTCTGCTGCCAGCAGGCCGCAGTCACTGCTTGCTTGGCCTCTGTGAATATAGTCCAGCTCCCTTTCAGCAACAATCAATATTCTTTGTTCACCACTAACAAATAGATAATGGGGCAGAGTCCCTAACCTAGGGCCTGTCCCTACAACACGCAGCTAGGATGACTCAGGGTTATCTGGGGCCTAGGGGAGTACTGGCCTAGTGCATGGAGTCACTGACTCCTGCACTCTACCTCCTTCCCCTAGCTGCTCCTGTCACCAACTGACTAGTGTGCTCCAAGCCCGCCAAATGTATCACTTTGTTGCAAGCAGAGCTCCTGCAGCCTTATTGGCTCCCTGGCGTCATGGGGCCGCTCCAGAGGCTCATGGGACTTGAAGTCCTCTTACAGAGCCCTCCTCTCATTGGCTAAGGCTCCGCGGGCTTTTCTGTCTCATACTGCGCATGCGCGAACTCCCTGGAGTCCTCCCGGCAATCTTAGGCCCTGCGCATGCACAATGCACCTAATAATGGCGGCGCCCTGCTCCGTGAACCGCCGGGACCGCAGCAACGCGACCGTGGCCTTAACAACGGCCCGATCGCGTCCCCGGCAACCAGCCTGATCGCGTCCCTGGCAACCGGTCGCAACTCCAGGCAACGCGCGGCTCGCGCACCAGCACTCCCTCACTCCCTCGGCGGCCCTGCGCAGCGGAAGAAGGGGGGTCCATACGGCAAGGGGGACCTGGCTACATAACTTTTATTTCTAAATGAAAATATGCATAAAATAATAGTTTCCCTCATTTAGATCTAAATGTTATGTGCTTTGCAGGTAATTACTCAATCAAGTAACAACTTTTTTTGGTGCTTTTAACTAATTCATACATTAAACTATGCTTAACTTTTATACAGAGTAAAAATGAATCAACACATTTGTTTTCATACATTTTGCCTGGGCTAATTACATTTTATATTGCAAAGCCTTCAGAAGCTTCCTTTCATTAATTCTCACATATATAACTTTTGTATATCATTATTTGTATAGCAACTATCCATGTTCATAGCACTTTACAGCAGTAGTACACATAACATAATAATAGGAGACATAATAGGAATAAGTGTTTCAGACATAAATGTGAACAAAGTAAAGTAAACAAATGTGCCCCAAAAAGCTTACAATCTAAGTTGTAGGTAGGGGGAACTTACAGAGACAGCAGGAATGTATAAGTGTGTATGCAAGGGTTCATAGTAAATGCATATAACATGTATAGTACTAGCCAAGGAAGCTACCAAATGCTTCATTAAAGAGATGTTTTTTAAGATAGGCCTTAAAGGTGGGGAGAGAGGGTGTTTGTCGGCTATTGAGGGGAAGGGCATTCAAGAGGTGTGAGGCAGTGAGTGAGAGGTTTTTGGTGGGAGAGAAAACAAAAAAATGTGTGGTGCTCTAAAGTCAAGCCAAGGAATTTTGTAAAACAAAAATAAAGTTCAATGAAGTTGAATGATGATTCCTGTGGTATAAACCCCTGAATAATGAATTAGGGATTGCCAACCCATAAACACGTGGAACAACCGTATCAGTAATCACTGCTCCATTATAATCCGACTAGCAGGCTAGGGTCCCCACAAGCAATGCGGTAAGGGACCTCACAATAAAGTGTCCAGACATATGCTATCGGAATGGAGAATTTGCATATAATGGTAAATAACTCACGTTAGGGTTGGCGATGTCCTCATAGCTATCAGCCTTCTTCCACAGCAGGGGGTGTGCTTCCGTTTTTTCTGAGGTAAGTAACACAAGTAATAAGAAAAAAAAGGCACTGGTACTCAGGAAACAAGGAAAAATAATTGATGTCCAAGAGAGCGTGTACCCATAAAAATGAATGATTTAATGGATCATGCAAAAAACAGCTACATTACGGGGTACACAGACCCCACCAACACGTTTCGAGCGTAAGCTCTTTCTCAAGGTGACTATCAAGTGTACTCACCAGTCTGTTTAAATACCCATGAGCCGCGCTGCTGTCCACTCGCTGTTCACTTCCTGAAACCCTCAGGAGTGACGCGAACGTGATGATGTCAGCACATACCGTGGAACATACAAAATATTACAACTTTATTGAACAAATATATAAAAACAATTGCAATGAAAAAAACACACATTAGAATACTCGGTATAACTTTAAAAAATGGAAAAAGAAAAAGGACATCTTTAAAAAGAAACATCATAAATTAAATGAATATCCCTACTAAAAGAAAGAAAATGCCTAACAATAAGATGGACAGATTGAATAATGTATAGATACATATAGGCATATAATATTGCTAAACAATGACCGCTCTAAATACATACAGATATGTATAAAATGTCAACATCTATTGAACAAAGGAGAAATCGTATAATGAACTGTAAATGTGAGGGGAAAGTCAAATGTGTACTGCCAAAAGTAATTAGCAGTAGGGCCAGGATTGGGAGAAAGTATGATGTGCTCCATCTTTAAAAATTTTTAAAAAAAGACAAATATACATCAAGTTAAACCTGTGCTAAATTTAGACGACAGATACTTCATCCTATATTTGTACTTACAATATATTGACCCGAGGAAGGCAAACAAAAACAAAACACTGAAGTATCATCTAAAGTTATTTCATAAGGTGAAAAAATCGATTCCTTCCTGACTCCCAATATTGGCAATCAGATTACTCCCTGGATCAACATCCTTCCCATGTTAACTTTTTTGGTATATCCATGTATTCCTTTCCTTTCTAAAAAGATGTCCAACCTTTGAAGATATTTATTGTATCAGCCATCACAGTCTCCATGGGTAATGAATTCCATACTTTAACTTCCCTTACTATATAGAAATCTCTCCTTTGTTGCTGGTGAAATCTCCTTTCCTCCAACATTAAGGGATGACCCGTGTCGTTTGTTCTGTCGTTGGGATGAATAGTTATTTTGAAAGCTCCTTGTACTGTCCCCGAATATATTTGTATATAGTTATCATATCCCCTCTTAGATGCCTCTTTTCTTATGTAAATAAATCTAATTTAGATTTATAAATCTAAACTCTAAACTCAGACTCATAAATCAGATTACCCATCCCCTTTATTAATTTGGTGGCTCTTCTCTGCACTTTTTCTAGATACAAAATGTATTTTCTAAGGAGTGGTGCCCAAAATTGTACTCCATATTCAAGGTGTGGTCTTACTAATGCTTTATAGAGGACCATAATTATGTTTACTTCCCTTCCATGCATTGCCCGTTTAATGCAAGATAAGATCTTGTTTGCCTTTGCAGGTACTGCATGACTTTGGGCACTATTGCTAAGCCTGCTGTCTACAAGCACTCCTAAATTCTTCTCCATCAAAGATTTTCCTAATTTATCCCCATTTAATTTTTAAGTTGTCTGTTTATTCTTGTTTGCTAAATGCATAACCTTACATTTATCTGTATTAAACCTCATCTGCCATTTACCTGCCCAAGTGTCCAATCTATCCAAGTCCTTCTGGAAATTACCAGTGGTGGGATTCAGCCGGTTCGGACCGGTTCCTACAATTTAACAAGTTTCGCCGAACTGGTCCTTAAATCCGCTGTTTAGGGCCCTTCCCCCCCAGAGTAGTGTAGAAGAATGAGCATTACAATGTACAGCTGGCCGCTTTTGGATCGCGCTTCGGCGTAAAAGAAGCGCAACACCCGGCACAGCGCCTCCTTGTCCTCGAAGTCCGGGCTCTGCGCCTTCTCGCTCAGGTACACCATGCGCACCGTATAGCGGGTGGCCTGGCAGGTGTTCTCACTCAGACGGGGACCTCGCACCTCCTCTTTCACCCACCTCTGCCCCTCCGAGCTGCAGTGGCTCCACATCCTCCTCCACCACCACTACCCTGGAGCGCAGACCGGCGGTGAGAGCGGGGTGCTGGGCAGATGCGGGGTAACTCCTGCTGCACGCTCACCTGGCAGCTGGGTGTAAGAGGGCTCAAACCGCGAGCCCGCCTCTGCATCCTACTCCAGCTCATGATCCTCGTCTTCATCCAGCAGCAGCTCGTCGTCCTCCTCTTCATCCCCAGTGATCTGCACCTCCTGGATCTCATTATCCTCATCCTCCTCTTCTTCCTCCTCCTCCTCTTCCCAGAGGGGAAGATATTGGGTGGGGGGGGAGGTCGGTATGGGTATGATGGGGGGTCTGTGTGGGTATGATGGACGGTCTGTGTGGGTATGAGGGGGGTCTATGTGGGTATGAGGGGGGTCAGTGTGGGTATGAAGGGGGTCTGTGTGGGTATGAGTGGGTCTGTATGGGTATTATGGAGGGTCTGTGTGAGTATGAGGGGGGTCTGTGTGGGTATGAGGGGGGTCTGTGTGGGTATATAGGGGGCTGTTTGGGTATGATGGGGTCTGTGTGGGTATGAAGGGGGATATGTGTGGGTATGAGGGGGTCTGTGTGGTTATAAGGGGTCTGTATGGGTATGAGAGGGGTCTGTGTGGGTATTATGGAGGGCGGTGTGGGTATGATGGACGGTCTGTGTGGGTATGAGGGGGTCTGTGTGGGTATGAGGGGGGTCAGTGTGGGTATTATGGAGGGTCTGTGTGGGTATGATGGACGGTCTGTGTGGGTATGAGGGGGGTCTATGTGGGTATGAGGGGGGTCAGTGTGGGAATGAAGGGGGTCTGTGTGGGTATGTGTGGGGTCTGTATGGGTATTATGGAGGGTCTGTGTGGGTATGAGGGGGGTCTGTGTGGGTATGAGGGAGTCTGTGTGGGTATATAGGGGGGCTGTGTGGGTATGATGGGGTCTGTGTGGGTATGAAGGGGGATATGTGTGGGAATCAGGGGGGTATGTATGGGTATGAGGGGGTATGTATGGGTATGAGAGGGGTATGTATGTGTATGAGGGGGGCTGTGTGGGTATGGGGGGGGGCTGCGTGGGTATGAGGGGGGGCTGTGTGGGTTTGTGGGGGGATGTATGGGCATGAGGGGGGGGTGTGTTGGTATGAGGGGGGTATGTATGTGGGTATTGATTGTAGAAGAAAGCAAATACTGATACAATTGGTGAACTGCACATAACACAAACCAATCTAACAAAAAAACTGTCTTTTATTTTAGAAAGCACACAGATCATTTGTACAGGGACATGAAATAATAGACCAGGGATGGCCAACTCTAGTCCTCCAGGGCCAAAAACAGGTCAGGTTTTCCAGATATCCCTGCTTCAGCACAGGTGGCTAAATCAGTGCCTCAGTTGTTGATTAAGGATCTATGACCTGTTGGTGGCCCTTGAGGACTGGAATTAGCCACCCCTGTGATAGACCCTACACATTCATGTTTTGGGATTGAGTCCAACGTACTCATCCGTTCATCCGTGTTTCTCACATTCTCTGAGGGTGCAGTTTCTACATTTAGTTATAACAAAATCATGTAAAGAGTTTACACAAGGAGACTCAAATCTAATGATGAGGGAACGGGGGGAGATCTGATGATGATGAGGGGGAGAGCTGAGGTGGTATGATGAGAGAGAGGATCAGGGAGAGGATGGGGAGAGGCAGAAAAAAATTGCAGTCAGTATTATCTTATATTACTATGCAGATTTATTTAAAGTGTATTGTTAATTTTACACAACTTTGGAGAAAAAAGCCCAATAGTATTTGAGGGAAAAAAGCCATTGAATCTCATTGTGCATGGGTGCAGAGAGGTTCCCACCCTCTACTTTACGGTAAAGTAGAGGGTGGAAATGGGAACCTCTCTGCACCCATCCACAAAGAGATTCAATGGCTTTTCCAGTGGCAGATTTCCCATTAGGCTGGTTAGTCCCGGGCCTAGGGCGGCAACATTTTGGGGCAACATAAATGTCCGCCCCCATATAGATAAGTAATCTATATTGTATAGGGTGAGAGAGAACCTGTTGCTAAAATTTCTGAATTCCACCACTGGAAATTACATCCTGCTCTGATTCTACTATCTTACACAATTTAGTGTCATCAGTTAAGATCGACACTTTGCTCTCTATGCCAACCTCAAGGTCATTATTAAACAAGTTAAAAAGCAGGCGTCCCAGTACCGATCCCTGAGGTACTCCACTCATGACTTTAGCCCAACCTGAAAAAGTTCCATTTACGACAACTTTCTGTTGTCTATCCTTCAACCAGTTTTCAATCCAGGTGCAAATATTTTTAGAGTCCAATTTGCTTTATTTTGTACACCAACCTCTTGTGTGGAACCGTATCAAAAGCCTTTGCAAAATCTAAGTAGGTCACATCAACTGTATTACCCTGGTATAAATTCTTACTTACGTCATCAAAGAAACTAATAAGTTTGTTTGGCACAACCTATCCTTCATAAATCCATGCAGACCATTACCCAGAAGTAGCTTCCCCACTATTGATGTTAGGCTTACAGGTCTGTAATTTCCTGGTTGTGATCTAGCTCCCTTTTAAATATATGCACCACGTCTGCTTTACACCAATCTTGTGGTACTGAGCTTGTGGAAATTGAGTCATTGAATATTAATTGTAATGGTTTGGCTATCACTGAACTTAACTCCTTAAGAACTCTTGTATATATGCCATCGGAGCCATGTGCCTTATTTACTTTATGTTTATCAAGCCACCTATGAACCAGTTATCCAATTATTCATTAATATAGAGGTTGTGGCTTCCTCCTGCGGCACTATTTTTGCAATTGATTCTTCCCTGGTAAATACAGAGGCAAAGAATTTGTTTAATACCTCTACTTTTTCATTATCTCCAGTAATTTGCCTACCAATCTAACACTGAAAGGGTCATGTATTTTATTTTCTACTTTTGTTGTTGTTATTAAGGTACTTAAAGAACGTTTTAGGGTTGATCTTACTTTCTATTGTAATCCGTTTATCATTTTCAATTGTTGCTAATTTGATTGCCCTTTTCAACTTTTGTTACATTCCTTATAATTCTGATACGATGCCTTTGTCCCTTCTAACTTTAAGAATCTAAACGCCTTCCTCTTCTTGTCCATTTCCTCCCCTGCCTATTTATTTAGCTACATTGGTTTAGACTTGTTTCTTTTACATTTATTACCAAAGGGTAATACTGTACACTGATAAGTGTACTTCTCTAACAATGTTTTAAAGACTGCCCAATTATTTTTCATATTTTTCCTGCAAAAACATCATCCCAATTTATTAGTTGTAGATTATCCCTCAGGTTTTTAAATCTGCCTATTTAAAATGTTAAGGGGCCTATAATATGTGTTCATAAAAAAAATCGCCGGGCCATTTAAATCGCCTATTTTTTTTAACGTTGCTATCACGGTATTCAGAAAGCCTCGATTACCTGTGATAGCAAAATTCCCAAAACGGGCGAGAAGCCGGCGGCGTGATGATCGCCTCTCCCAGAAGGTCCTACCCAGCGATTTCTTTCAGCTGCAGAGAGAGCTGCTAAGAGAGTGCCGCCTTTCCCTGCCCAAATCTCGCCCCAAATTAATGTTTTTTAATAAAAATTTGAATACTAGTGTAGATGAGCAGGGGGTCTCTGGAGAAGAACCGCATTGATTTGAGGTCCGGAGACCCCCTGCTTCCCGAGATACAGGCCCTGTTATGGGGTGCCGGTATCTCCTATGCATTGTATTCCCACGGCCACGTGACGCGGGGCATTTAAATGCATAGGAGATATCGGCACTCCATAGCAGGGCCTGTATCTTGGGAAGCAGGGGGTCCCCGGAAATCAAATCTGCTTCGGAGACCCCTGATCATACACTAGTATTAAATTTAGATTAAAACAGCTGCTACCCACAATAAACATTAAAAACACAACAACACATACCCACCTCCTCTATCCCCCACATGATTGATACCAAAGGCTGCGGGTGTCCGGGGGTCCTCAGGTGGTCCCTGCGGGTGTCTGTGGGTGTCTGTAGGCCCCCGGGTGGTCCGCATGGGTGTCCAGGAGTCCTCAGGTGGTCAATGCGGGTGTCTGGAGGCCTCGTGTGGTCCCTGTGGGTGTCCGGGGGTCAACTTTGTTCAGCTCAGGAGACCCCCTGCTCACGCACACTATGAATAAAAATAAAATGTTAGCAGCTTCATTACCTTAGCAGCTATCCGCTAAGGTAATGATTTTTCTTTGGGGGGCGTGTTTGATACAAGTGTGCGGGAGCAGGGGGTCTTCTGAGCTGAACAAAGTTGATTTCAGCATCGGGACCTCCTACTTCCCGAAATACAGGCCCCGGTATAGGGTACTGGTATCCCATTGCTTTGTTTAGATCTACGTCACTTGACCCACAGGATTTTAACATAGGGATACCGACACCCCATAACGGGGCCTGTATCTTGAGAAGTAGGGGGTCCCTGGACCTGAAATGAATGTGATTCAGCTCTGGAGACCCCCTGCTACAATACTGTAGTGTTAAAATGTAAATAAAACCCCTGCAATCGCTGTAAGAGTCACGCAGGTAGAGTGACAGATTCAGCCTCTCTCTTACTGCGCGTCTCTTACAGGCAGGTAGCCCCCGGTAGATTAACAAATCAAAATGTGGACAAAACCACTGTCTCAAACTACTGTACAGGCCAATCTCTCTTCTCCCAATACTATCCAAAGTAATGGAAAAATGTGTTCACTCCCAATTAAACGACTACTATACCAAGACAAATTTCCCTAGCCAATTCCAATCTGGCTTTCACCCCAAACCCTCCATGGTAACTACCCTGCTAAAAGTTTGCAATGAGATTCAGTGTGGAATGGAACTGGACAACTCACTGGTGCAATATTCTAAGATTTTGCAAAACAGAAAACAGAGGATCTCCCGCTCAGCTTAAAGTTAATGTATAGGGGGAAGGTGCTCATCTGGGTAGAGGGGTATATGATAAACTTTTACAAAACAAGTAAACCCAGTTGTGGGCACTCAGATCCCCAAGTATTATAGTATCATTAAAAACTAATTTATTAACATAATCCTTCAAATATATTGATTTAAAACAACGACGCAGTGTTGGATCCCTCAACACCTATATAGGTGTTAGAATCTATATATTATAACAGAGTATTGGTTGTAAATAATACTCAATCTCCTTGGTTTGATAACAAACAAATTCAGTCTAAATGCAGTTTTTCTGTCAGGGACCCCTGCTGTGTTAATCTGATGGTCCATTTAGTCTGCAGAGGATAATCTCGGACCACGACGCTCTATAGTGCATCATTCAACCCGATAAATGGTCGGATAATGGCCGCTGCATCTGTATGTGAAGGGGGTGGTCCATAGTATCAGCTGCAGAGAGGTCAAGTGATATAAGTGATATAAGTGATATAAGTGTAACGGTGTTTCCCCTACCCTCTGGGAGATTCTGCCATTACATGGTGTAGGGTGGGTCATACCTGCTGGCTCACAGTAGATCTGAGTCTCTGCCGGTGTTGTTGGTGAGAACAGGACAGGCTTCTGGGGTACATTCCCGGTCTTTATCTCTTTAGGTACAGCGCCTCCATCTTTGGCAGGCTCCAGCAGATGTGAAAGCAATCCCAGCAGGAGAACTCACCCTATTCCCCCTGATAGACTGCAGACTCAGGCAGTAGTATAATTGAAAGCAGGAACACTTTATTGCTGGTCAGATCATACACTGCACAGTACACTTCATGGGCTTCACCCTCAGGATGTTCCCTGGACATTCACTCCAGGCCAAGGGCACCTGAAGCAGTCCCAGCTCTTCCCTGACTCCCTAATAGAGCTAGGGGTATGGTATCACTCCTCACTCCCAAAGGGGAGGGGACAGTAGGTGCCAAGCCAATATGCACTTCTGTGTGATTACCTGTCTCTATCAATGTAGAGACAACTGACTAAATTTAGGAAGTACAACTTCCTAAGTACAGAGGGGGAAGGCACCAGGTCTGAGCCCAGGATTGGGCAGAACACAGACCTTGTCCCACCTCTTCCCCTGTCACTCAAGGGAGCTGCTTCTGTGGGGAAAACCAATGATTGGTCCTGTCTGCACTGTTACCAGGGCTTACATGACAGGGAAGGCAGACTGGTAGCCAAAACCAGACATGGCTACATAAGCAGGATGTAATGCCCTGGTCATTGGCAGCATGATGAGTGAGCCGTGTGGAAGCAAGATTGTACAGGATCTATTAGATACTAGGAGTTCAGAAATTGGAACAAGCGAGAAAATACAATGCATTCAAGGAGTTTAGAGGTAAAAGGCAAGAGGGAGACAGGCCGATAGCTAGAGAGACAGGTTCGGTGACGCTTGCTATTTTTGAGTAAAGGTATAATTGTTGTGTGCTTGAAGGAGGTGGGAAAGGTACCAGAGCTGAGGAGGAGTTGAAAATATGCGTGAATATAGTGATTAGAGGGGAAGCAAGAGGTTTGAAGAGATGGGAGGGAATGGGGTCAAGAGGGAAAGTGGTAGTGGGGGGAAGAGGAGATCAAAAGTGACACTTCCTCCTCTGTGACAGAGGATTAAAAGTGAAGGAATGCAGGAGGAGAGTTAGGAAGAGAAGGTTTAGAATATACGGTGGATACAGGATACAGGATGCCTTGATTAATTGAATCCATCTTAGTCTCTGTGTATAAAGTCTGAGATAGAGATGAGACGGTGTGAGTTAGACTTGTGAGTGTTGAAGTAGTGAAGCAAAGTAACGTTGTTTAGCCTGGGACAGGGCATAGTTGAAAATGTCTATGAGCAGTAAAGCGAGTTCCGGAGTAGGGCAAACATATGCATGTATGGCCTAGGGTTAGAACGGAGAAGAAGGGCATGTAGATCAAGAGAGGAGGATAGGGCAGAGTTGTAGTTAAGGACAAGGTTATTAGAGTCTGTAGAGGAGGCATGGGAAGGGGTCGGTAATGTCGGATTGAGGCGAGGAGAAGCCCCACGTCTCTCCCCCTGCCATCGGGGCGTAGAGTGCGGGAGAAAGAAAGGCCACCGCACGAGAGGGCAGTTTCCAGTGCAAAACCGGTTGTAGCAAAAAGGAGCAGAGAGTGACAGAAAAACTGCATTTAGACTGCATTTGTTGGTTATCAAACCAAGGAGATTGAGTATTATTTACAACCAATACTCCGTTATAATATATATAGATTCTAACACCTATATAGGTGTTGAGGGATCCAACGCTGCGTCGTTGTTTTAAATCAATATATTTGAAGGATTATGTTAATAAATTAGTTTTTAATGATACTATAATACTAGGGGATCTGAGTGCCCACAACTGGGTTTACTTGTTTTCTAAAAGTTTATCATATACCCCTCTACCCAGATGAGCACCTTCCCCCTATACGTTCACTTTAAGTTGAGCGGGAGACCCTCTATTTTCTGTATTGCAAAATCTTAGAATATTGCACCAGTGAGTTGTCCCAGTTCCATTCCACACTGAATCTCATTGCAAACATTTAGGAGGGTAGTTACCATGGAGTGTTTGGGGCGAAAGCCAGATTGGAATTGGCTAGGGAAATTTGTCTTGGTATAGTAATCGCTTAATTGGGAGAGAACAAATTTTTCCATTACTTTGGATGGTATTGGGAGAAGAGAGATTGGCCTGTACAGTAGTTTGAGACAGTGGTTTTGTCCACATTTTTGAAGATTGGAACAACTCTGGCATGGTAGTGGCAGAAATGCCAGGTTAGTGCTGAGAGGTGGATTAGGGCAATGAAAATAGAGTGAAGATGAGGGTAAAGAGCAAGATATGAGGGGTTAAAACCGTAATGTAGAAGGGATGATGTCCTTGAGTGTGATAGAAGATTTGTTGTTGTCTCTCAATCAGGAAGCTGTGTATTCTTATTCTTGAGTCTTTGACAGCTGTCTTCTTTTGCAACTCAGTTCAACTCCAGATTAACTCCATGCCACTTATAAACTGGCCTCTTGCAGACAGGATATTGCAACCTTTCTGAATATCTGTGCCAGAATTCAATACCCCCGGAATTTTCCATCTCAATTCTGGGGTTTAGCAAGAAGTAAACACAACAAAAATACAAATGTTATTTTTTAAGACACATCCACATAATATAATATATTAATATTATATATATATATTATAAAATATATATATATATATATATATATATATTATCTATAACCCTCTATATATAATCTATAGTATATCTATCTCTATATATCTCTCCTCTATATCTCTATATCTATATATATAATTTTTAAATCATATTTCTTAATTTTAGAACTTGAAAAAGGCAAATAAAATATGAAATTAAACATATATTTTTCGTGGAGAGGGGGAGAGATGAGAGATGTTTCTTTATTAACCTTCACTGTGCTTTCATGACGTACAGTACCAGGCACGGCTCTGTGTCTATAACGTGCTTGTCATGCCATTAGCACTTGTTCATTTTTTTAGGGGTTATCAGGCGCGGTCAGCCTGATCCAAATGAAAATGGAGCAGCCTCCACTTTGGTTTCCGGGACCAGGTGCCTCCGGCACTTTAAAAGTTATTCATACAGTATATTTGTTTTTGTACTGTACTTTAATCTTTTTTGCTAGTGGTGATGCTTTTATAAATAAATGACATTAAAATCTGCTGGTCAGAAAGAAAGATATAGGCCCTTATTCTGTAAGGTGTGATAAGCGCAGATGACGTGCTATCGCAGGAGAAGCCTCATTAAAGTCAATAAGACTTTTCATGTGATATCATGTATCAGCTGCGCTTATCACACCTTATAGAAGAGGAGCCAAAGACTATAAAAACCCTACATAGCGTTTAGTTATGGATACCATGGATACCATATGGATACCATGGATACCATATGGATACCATTATACGATTTGTAAGTTTTATAGTATTTAGTGTTGAGTTTTTATAGTATTTATATAAAAAATATATACTTTCACGTATCTGATTTTTACAGCATTACCTACAATTAACTTATTAGACATGCCAATATCATCAGTATCATTAGTCTAATGTGGTCCTAGGTGGGACTGTCCCTTGACAGCATGCTAATTTTGCCTGAGTTATATTAATTATTTCCTGTGTGATGATGTACTGTACATAGACATTTTCTCTTTTATACGTTTAACCTTTGTTTAAGAAATTAGCTTGTTTTGTGATAAATGTCTGTTTTAAGTCCTGCTCTTGTTAGTAAACCAAACATTTGCTTTGTCTGTGTTGTTGATTGTGTTTGTTTGGATTACAGCCTGAATGCCTTCTTTATAATCTCAGCATCTTGGCCTGGGGAGCTATCTTAAATGGCATTACACATTGTGAACTCTACTGAGTGAGTCTAGAGTTCACATATGATCGCAGAAGATGAACGTGCATATCTATTTTGGTACAAGATATAGCCCAAGAGCCATCAGTGCCAATCTATTTCTTGTTCAATTAACCAAGGTGAATATATCTTTCCTTTCTTTTTCGTGCCTATACAATCCACAGTAACCAGTGGGTTGTGGATTTTTAACTCAAATGCACATACGTTTTAGGCCTTTGGTAAATTCCAGTCTTACTGTAGTTAAAAGCAACACGTAAATTGAAGGGAGTCAGACTGGATCAGCAGGCTCTGGTCTCATGCTGTGTGCCAGTCTCTGCCATTGTACTAGAACTCTGGGTACCAGACTTGCCATGGTCTTCTCAGCTCTTAAAGGAAAGTTGGCTTTGTTTGCCTGCAAGCATCTGCAGACTGCCCTGACACATGATCTACCCTCTCAGCATGGCCACTCATTAGACTGATTTTCACTTCAAAGTTTGTATTATCAGCCGTCTCTAAAGGCAATTAGGAATGGGCGGCTTTGAGTATCAAGCACTTGGTGACACTTACTGACTCATCTTTATTGATTCTTTTGTTGGCAGAGACAGTGATTGAGTTGAATAATTGCAGCCTACCTGCCCCTTTGACTGGTAAATACTGTAGAAAAAATGCTGTGTAATTAACTGACAGTTCATATAGGTTCTGTTTAGTGTTCAACCAAGCACAATAGGAGGAAGTTGCACAAAGAGAACAAAGTAATGAAGCCTTTTGACAAGTTAAACTAGTCCAAAGTAACTGTGTAATTATCCCACTGTTAAAAAAAGCACAGTTTAGTTTGACAATACTAAAAGGATTTCTTATTTGTTAAGAGGATAGTAAAAACAATACATAAAAATTAAGTCCACAATTAAGTGATGTTTCTGTTCTACCTTTCTGACTTTCAAGTTTCAACATAAGAGAAGGTGAGACCGTATATTGATCCATTCATTGAGAACCCTCCAAGCAATGAAGAGATTAAAGATTCAGCTATAGAAAGTTTTTTTTATTATAGGCTCTATGGGGTAGCAATTCCCTAGAGTTACAGTACCTGAAGAGGAGAACTTTTGTAGTCTCAAAACATTAACATTGTGTATATGTTCTAAAACTATTCATACTTCACATTGTCATTTGTTTCTATAGAAGATGCCAAAATATAATAGGTGTTTTAATTGAATAATGAAAAAAATAATATAATATAGCAAACAAAATAAAATACGTTAACACTTATAAGTTAACATGCTAATACATCAGGGGAACCGTTTCTTGATTCGATGCGTTAACATTGCATTTATATCTATATACTTATATCTATTTTATGTATATATTTATTTATATACAAATGTAAATACAACTGTATGCTCATCTGTATGTCTTAGGCAGGTCTGCAACCCCGCCTTTCACCATTATCACCCAGCACACAGCACTTCCACTGCAGCAAGGGATTCTGGGAAATGACATGCAAATTAGCACACAGTGCCACTTTTTGCTTCAAAAACCATTTTTATTTATATAGAACTATATAGAACCCATGAATGTGCCATGCATTTGTATTGCTGCTGTTGTTTATATTGCAGTCTGAAATATATATTTTATATATGTTTGTACAATTTATAACAAACATGCTTTTTACCATTATCTTGCAACATATTAACATAATACATAAAGTATATATTAAGCAATAATATTAAAACTAAGTGTGGGCACTTTCACTCATGTTTTGGTTCTAAAATATTTTCGTCTTTTGGTTTTGCTTCTAAACAAATTTTGTGTTTGGGTTTTTGTTCTGTTTTGCAAAAAAAACACATTTTTTTGTTTTGGAATTTTAACAAATGATGTTTAAAAAAATTCAACATAAACAGGAAAAGTGCTAAAATAGCATAATTAAGCATTCTTCATATATGTATAAAATAATTAGGAAATTAAAATAATATGACTGAAAAATGTAAAATATTTTAAAAAGATATGGCAAGAAACACCTAAATTACAAAAATAAATTCCCGGTGCTGATACCTTGCAGTCACAATAAAAAACTACTAAATGGAAATAGTCCACCACAATTGTCCACAAGTAGGTTCCAATTGAAATGCTGCCAATCCTGGATCTTTGCTAGTTTAAATTTTCTTAGGCTAAGGCTCCGCTCCCTCAGTCAGCGCGCCCGCACTGCAGACAGGCGGCGCGCTGACAGGCACAGACCGCGTCTGTAGGGAGCCGGGAGCCGGAGCGGGAGGGGCGGGAGTGGGAGGGGGGGGCGTGGTTTGAGCGGGGGGCCCCGCTACTTCCCCCCCCCCCTTCCTCCTCGGTCTCGGTCTCCCGGGCTGCAGGAGGGAGCTGCTGTGGGCTGCTGGAAGGTAAGCAGCGCCCGCTCTCTCCCCCTTCCCCCACAAATGCCCTCCTCACACACAATGCTGATACACACACACTGCTGATACACACACTGCTGATACACACACACACACCACCCCCTACCTTGTGGAGGAAGCTGTCTGACAGCTCCCGCTCCCGCCCCCGCTGCTGATAGGCTCATCAGCGCACCACGTGACGCGTCACCACTCGGGTTCACAATTTTCTTGCATCCCCTGGCGGCTGAAGCGTCACAGCACGTTGAGCCGTGCAGCGAGGGAGGACTGGGTACGGCTAGGAAAGGATACCCCTGCTGGTGAGGAACGCGCACGTGGCCGCGCTCGCCGCCGGACGCAGCGGGATCAAAGCCTTAATAGGAAAAGTCCATCCTAGTACAAAGCATACAAGGAGAGAAAACACTTCACAGTGTAATATGTAATTGTCCAACCAAAAATGCTTGATTTACTATAAAATTGCCTACTTACAAGATACACTTGTATTGGGTTCGGTTGATAAGATCTGTGCTTTGGCCCACGTCTCTCACTGCTCCACGACCCCCACGTGTTGCTAAATCTTGAGCTCTGTCGCTGCACTCACACACTCGGCGCCAATCAGTGTCCCCCCAAAAATGAACAGAAGGGGGAGATGGTGCAATTCTACGAGGCTTTAATTCAAACACTAACAATACAAAGAGATACCCTTACATTGTATCCTTGTTAAAATGTGACATAGTTGCCGTCCGCTACATGTGCCAGCTGAGTCTCAGTTGCTGCGCGTTCACCCTTGCGTTCCTTGATCACGGACCACCGAGCGCGCGCTGATGACGTCACTCAAGAAACACCTAAAGATGGGCACTGGGTCTGGTGTTTCAGTCGTGGGTCTAAATAATGTTTGCATTTTGTTTCTTAAAATTGAAGGGATTTTCCTTGTAGTTTTGTATTTGGTTTGGGAATGTAAGGTTCGGGTACAGCAGGCGGAGTCTCATTTTATACATCCGGTTTTGCTCACCTCTAATTTAAAAACATTATAATTACCTTTCTAGCATTGCTGATTATGAATTGTGCGTTTCTGGCTTGGTCTTTGTAAAACTAAATGTAAAACTATACGACACTTTACACAAAATACATCTGTTTAGATTGTAAGTTCTCACGAGCAGGACCCACATTGCCTTCTGTATCTGTTTGCGCTTATTTGCTCTTATTTGGTGTGTTATTCTGTTTATGTGATTTATTTCATTCTGATTCCCCCGTTGTATCATGCTGCGAAATTTGTTGGGGCTTTATAAATAATCGACACAGTTATTGTGAACAGAGAGGTCACAGCAGTCCCTTTAATACGAACTCATGGCCAAAATTAGAGGGAATAAAGAAATGGATATGAATATCCCCAGGAATGGCTGAATAAACTAGCGGCTCCATATACTAATAAGTGATACGGAAGCACAACGTACTAGCAGTATAAAAACAACAATAGTAACATTTTAATAGTGTGTAGCCCTGCTTCCTAGCGAACGCAGACCACTACCATATGCTGTATAACCTGTAGGCTCACAGGGCCTGAGCCTCTGCCACGGAGAGCCTGGGGCACGCGCAATACTTGATACTTGGTGCAGCGCCTCCACCTGCGACAGCTTCCGCCCGAGGGGAAGTGGTTCTTCGCAGGACCTTATATACATAAACACAACCACACAGCAATAAAACCAATTAACTTTACTAGCATTATTATGCAACCTCTCTCCTCCTTAATCATCAATCAGTGTCCCTAAGTAGGCAGACACTATACTCTGCATCTCGCAGGACGCTCACTAACCTCCCCTTTCACTGGGTGATCCCACCCCGTGTCCAAATACCTTGTCCAATATTTCCCCCACCCTCAAGTGAGACAGTGAATCAATATGTGTGTGACTGCGCAGCCACTGTGTCCTGAATTAATAGTGATATCGTTGGTGCACTTGTAGTTTACCTGCCGGGCACTCCAGTACCCGGTCCTGCAACAGTCTTCACAAAGGATCGGTGTGGGCCTAGATGACGTCGCCCACAGGTGTCCGGGGCGATCCCACCCAGACGCGCAGCAGTACGGCAGCGGAGTCTGAGCCCAGACCTCCCGCTGTCTTGGAAATGTCCTGATAGCAAGCACACACACAATAAGGGAACCGGAACCTATCTATGGCCAGTCCCTAGCTCAGCTTCACACTACTGGGGCTCAGGGTCTAACGGGGCCTGGGGTATGAGGCCTAGGTAGGGGCGGAATGCCTCCCTACACCGGAGCTCCTTCTCCTTCCGCGCACCGCTAGCTCTGACTCACGTGCGCGCCCCTCGACCCCTTTACTTCCCTTCCTCGCATCTCACTGGCCCTCCCGCGTCACGAGGGTCCGCGGGGCTGCTGGGACCCATAGTTCCACGGCCTTCCTCCTATCCGAGCTCTCCCCCTTTCGCGGGCTTTGTTGCTATGCCTGCGCATGTGCAACCTCTGGCCGGGACGGTCCTGTGCCTGCGCCAACCTTCAATATGACGCTCCCTCTACGCGGAACCTCCAATATCGGAGCGTTCCCTACTGCAGCACTCTCCCACCCCGCAACAACAACTGGTGACAAAGGGGTCCAGTGACAACCTTTCCAGAGCCACCCCATGGGGCGTGTGCTCCCCGAGCCCTTTACCCGTAGCTCCGCCGGGAGGTGCTCGCAGTTGAGGGCCCCTTTGAGAGGTTCCCTCTTGCAGATCTTCATGCTTGTGTCGTGGAGTATAGAAGCATCTTCTCCTTGTATCATAACACCATCCAATGAGGTTGTAGGCCATTCCACTTCCCCGTCCTCCACTTGCGGAATAGGTAGTAAGTGATTTCGGTGCCATGTCTTCACCCGACCTTCCGAGTCCTTGATGCGATAGACTGGAAGTCCGGGCATTTGCGATGCTACCTCATACACTCCTTCTCTCCATCGGTCAGCCAGCTTATGTTTTCCCGGCACTCCTAAATTGCGAAGTAGTACGGCGTCTCCCGGCTGAATGTCTCTGTGTTTGACCTTGTGATCATAACGCCGTTTGTTTCCGGCGTTCAGTTTTTCAGTGGATTTCTTTGCCTGCTGATAGGCTCGCTGCAGGTTCTCCTGTAGTCTCTGTACATATCGGAAGTGGGTGGCATTGTGTACTCCGTCAGTGGAGACTTTCAACTGTATATCTACAGGCAAGCGGGCTTCTCTGCCAAACATCAGGAAATAGGGAGAAAACCCGGTGGAGTCGTGTCGAGTGCAATTATAAGCGTGTACTAAAGTTTCCACATGGCGGCTCCACTCAGTTTTCTCTGCTCCCGTCAATGTCCCCAGCATGTCCAGTAACGTGCGGTTAAATCGTTCGGGCAAGGCATCCCCTTCCGGGTGATATGGAGTGGTTCGGAATTTGGTGATGTGCAGGAGTTTTAGCAGCTCTCTTATTAATTTGCTTTCGAAGTCTCGACCCTGATCGGAGTGTAGTCGTTGGGGAAGCCCGTAATGTATGAAATACTTTTCCCGAAGCACCTTGGCCACTGTGATTGCTTTTTGGTCTTTCGTCGGGAAGGCCTGGGCATACCTAGTGTAATGATCAGTGATGACCAGCACATTGCCAATGCCTCGGCTATCAGATTTGATACATAGGAAGTCCATGCATACTAAGTCCATGGGCCCAGCACTTTTTAAATGGCCCATTGGGGCGGCCCTGGTGGGCAATGTTTTGCGCTAAATACACCTTGCACACAGACGACAGTGATGTTCTATTGACTCCCTCATTTTCGGCCAGAAAAACCGATCCCTCACCAATCCAAAAGTCTTATCAACACCCAAATGGCCATGTTCATCGTGAAGCGCCCTCAGCACCATATACTGTAATCGCTTAGGTAGTACTAGCTGTCTCCTATTCGGGTGGTTATGGTACTCTACAACTCGGTATAGCAAATTGTCCCGTATTTTGAATTTGTCGGCTTCCCGCCTCAGTATGCCTCCTACGTCGCCCGGAGCATGCCGGAGGTCAGGGCGATAGCATGGCGAATAGCCCCGGCTACCGGGTCTCGTTCTGGGTAGCGCACCATATCCTTCCAGGTTATGATCTTGTCAGGAGTAACTTGCATACCGCTGGGGTCCCGATAGGCTGCCGGGATAGCGTGGGATGCGCATCCCAGGGAGTCGGCCACCCGTAACTCAGAGAACACCACTTGATCATTGACTATTGCAGCGGTGCCACACAGGGCCCTCATCCCGGGTCCCGGAATCTCTTCCCATTGGTCGTCGTCGGGGGTTGTAGCCAGACCTGGTCGCCTAGACAATGCATCAGCCCCAATGTTCAGGGGACCTGGTTTATACTTCAGCGTGAAGTTGTAGTTGAATAGGGCGGCCAGCCAGCGGTGTCCCGCTGCATCGAGTTTGGCTGATCATGATATAGGTAAGTGGATTGTTGTCGGTCCGCACCTCGAACGACACCCCGTATAGATAATCACGAAGTTTGTCTACAATGGCCCACTTGAGGGCCAAGAACTCTAGCTTGTGCACGGGGTAGTTCTGTTCACTGATGGTCAGACTGCGGCTGATATAAGCTACGGGTCGCAGCCCCTCTGGATACCTTTGATGTAACACTGCCCCTAACCCGCCTAGACTAGCATCCACATGTAATATATACGGTTGTTCGGGGTCTGCATAGGCCAACACCGGCGCCGCGGTCAAACTATGTTTCAGGTCCACGAAGGCTTGTTCGCACTCTGTCATCCACTTGTCCCCGAAGGGCTGTCGGGCAGGCGTGGCCTTCTGACCGGTGTCTTCTGGATATATTTTGAGAAGACCGTTAAGAGCTTTGGCCCGTCGGGAATACCCCTCCACAAACCTTCGATAGTATCCGCAGAATCCCAGGAATGATCGCAACTCCGCCACATTGTCAGGTCGGGGCCAATTTACGACAGCTTCTATTTTGGCGGGGTCCGTGGCAATCCCCTCGGCGGACACTATGTGTCCCACGTAAGTCACCGAGGTCCTGCAGAAGTGGCATTTATCCAGGGAGAGCTTGAGTCCTTTGTGGGCTTGTTGGTCAAGCACTTCCAGGAGCCAGGCCTCGTGTTCCTCCAGGGTTTTCCCGAAGACTATGATGTCATCCAGATACACTAGGCACTCTCTGGGATTCAAGTCACCTAAAGTCTTCTCAATTAGCCACTGGAATGTGGCGGGGGCTCCACATATAACTTGAGGCATGCGGGTGAATAGGTAGAACCCCAGTGGACAAATGAACGCCATTTTTTCTTGATCCTCGGGACTCATGGGCACCTGGTAGTAGCCAGACCTGAGATCCAGTACACTGAACCATTTGCTTCCATGTAGGGTGTTCAGGATTTCCTCTATGCGGGGCAGATTATACTGGTCCGGTACCGTCCGATTGTTCAGTGTCCGGTAATCTACGCATAACCTCACAATCCCATTCTTCTTCCTCACCACCACTATGGGAGAAGTGTAAGGGCTTTGTGACTCCGTGACGATTCCGGCTTCTTCCATCTCGTGAAGGACCGCCCGTACATCATCTACGTCTCTAGGAGCGAGCCGGCGGGAACGCTCCCGGAAGGGCTTTGTATCACTCATCCGAAAAGTGTGTTGGGCACTGCGGCTGCACCCCACATCCATCTCCCCGGTAGAGAATACTGCTCGTCTCTCTTCCAGCTGAGCTCGCAGCCGTTCCTTCCAGGCGTCGGAAAGTCCGGTTGAGCCAAAGTCGAAGTCTAGGTTCGAACAGGGACATTCCACTCAGGTAGCCTTTACTTGCACTGCTTCATCTACCGAGCTGACAGGGTAAATTCTCCCTATTCTGTGTCCGGCGTCGATGGCCATGGGAAAGGGCGAAAGATTCTGGACCATCACATTAACCTGACGGGGAATGGCGGTTGGCCAATCCCAGAATTCCGGTACCAGCCGATATCCTCGCTGGACATCTTCTTCTGGCATGCTCTCTAGGGAAAAGAGCTGGTCCTCGTCTACTCGTTCAGCATAGGCACACCAGGCGGGTACCCTCTGCGTCTCTCCTGGTGAAAGCCTGGTCAGTCCAGCGTGGCCGCAGAACAACAGTCCATAGTCCTCGGAGGGTGTCGGGGCAGAATCTGAGTTCACTTGGACAAGCTGCAGTTGTAGGCTGGACATGGGTAACTCATTAGTTTCCTGTAGATATGCCCGGATAACGGCTTGTACAATGTCCGCATTCGTGCCTAGGATGATCGGATACTTAGGTGGATCTTTGGGTTCGGGGCACCCTAGGGCATCCACGTTCATGGGGTGGGACTTTTCAGTATTGAGCTGTTGTATTTCTAGGCCCACGGTTACTATGCCGTCGATGGGGTAGTCTTCATTACTTAGTCCTCTTACTTTGATGTGCCCTGCCGACTTCAGAGGTCGCTTCTGGAGATGTCAATCGTAAAACCCTCGATATATGATGGTCAACTGAGATCCCGTGTCCAGTAAGGTGGAGGAGTAGATACCGTCTACTAGCACCCGTATCAGCGCCACCGGTCCCACGCGGTTACTCTCGTCATCAGGTCCTTCGCCACTTTGGGTGGGAACAGGGTTTTCTCCGCTGCCCGCGTAAGCACCGCATATCATGGCATTGGGCGTGAACTTCTTGGGTGACGGGCTCCGAGGCCGGGACACTCCCATTCTACAATTGTAGGAGATATGCCCCTTCTTCCCGCACTTGTAGCAGGACATATCCCGGGGTGGGGTACGGCGATCATACGGGGGTGAGGTTCGTCCTGTGTACTTCGGCCGCTCAGAGCCAAGTTTGTCCGGAGGATCCTCCTTCTTCTCCGCACCTCCCTTGGGTTTGGGGCTGCTGGCTGCTTTAACCTTCTGTGGGGAGTGAAGCATGAGATGCGTTTCGTGCTCTTTGACTTGCTGTAATAGTTTGATAAACGAGGGGGGAGGCCCTCGCGTGAGGTTATCACGGATCATGTTCGCAATAGGGTGACTAGGACTGGATCCCCGTAGGTATTGTTTACGGAGATATTCATCCATCTGTGAGGCGGTTACGTACTTATGATGCAGCAGGGGCCCTAAGGAAATTTGCACGCGGTGAATGTAGGCAGACAAATCTTCTCCCTCCTTCTGGTTGATGGCATAGTATTTGGCCCACAAGGCTCCATCATCCTCGGTCATGCTATAGGCCTCAACGAGGAACTCGATCATCATCCGAGAGGTCAGATCGGGATACTATTCTCGGTGGATGCTAATCAGGGTACACGCCGGGGGCCTCAAACACTCCATGAGTCGTTGCCGTTTCACTACGTCCATACAGGACCATTCTTCCATCACCCCCCGAGTATGTTCTTTGCAGGGGTCTATCCCATCTTCTCCCGTGGGTACAGGTAGAGTCCCAGAGAAGGCCTTCAATTTCCTGTAGCTCTGAGAATGTGTGGCCAAGGAGAGCGCTTCTACTAACGGAGGTAAGCTTGATGGGGTGGTTAACTGGTCTATCTTATCATTTAGTTTCTGCAGCATGTCGCTACGCAACCCTGCTTCTTCGGACACGCTAGACCCCGGATAGCTAGATCCTGACGGACAGCTGCCCGCTTCGCTCGCGGGGTAGTGCGCAAAGGGAAGCGTAGGATCGTCGTCCCCCAGTTCCTCCACAGGAGGGTCCCGGAGTGGGTAGACAAGGGGGCTGCCGCCGGGCGGAAAGTTGAGAAGCGGCAGATATTGTGGAACTACAGGTTCGAGAACCACTAGATCTCGCCGGCAATCTACTAGCAAGGTGTTCCACTTAGCGTCTTGGTCTATGAGGACATCTACCAGGCGGGCTTTGGCAAAACCCGGTAGCTGTCGGAGGGCCGTTTGTAATGTCTCGAAGGGCCATGGGTACTTGGGTCACAGCCACTGCGCGGCGGGCAGGCGTTCGCATCTGCCGTGCCCAGTCGCGTACTTTCTGACGCGAGGGAAGGGTCATGGTGGCTGTATTTTTGGCTCGCGGGGCACCCCAGGTCTAAGATCTCAGCAGTGCCTCCAAATGTAGCCCTGCTTCCTAGCGAACGCAGACCACTACCATATGCTGTATAACCTGTAGGCTCACAGGGCCTGAGCCTCTGCCACGGAGAGCCTGGGGCACGCGCAATACTTGATACTTGGTGCAGCGCCTCCAACTGCGACAGCTTCCGCCAGAGGGACCTTATATACATAAACACAACCACACAGCAATAATACCAATTAACTTTACTAGCATGAAAGAAATGATGCAACCTCTCTCCTCCTTAATCATCAATCAGTGTCCCTAAGTAGGCAGACACTATACTCTGCATCTCGCAGGACGCTCACTAACCTCCCCTTTCATCGGGTGATCCCACCCCGTGTCCAGATACCTCGTCCAATATTTCCCCCACCCTCAAGTGAGACAGTGAATCAATATGTGTGTGACTGCGCAGCCACTGTGTCCTGAATTAATAGTGATATCGTTGGTGCACTTGTAGTTTACCTGCCGGGCACTCCAGTACCCGGTCCTGCAACAGTCTTCACAAAGGATCGGTGTGGGCCTAGAGGACGTCGCCCACAGGTGTCCGGGCGATCCCACCCAGACGTGCAGCAGTACGGCAGCGGAGTCTGAGCCCAGACCTCCCGCTGTCTTGGAAATGTCCTGATAGCAAGCACAGGATAAGGGAACCGGAACCTATCTATGGCCAGTCCCTAGCTCAGCTTCACATTACTGGGGCTCAGGGTCTGGGGTATGAGGCCTAGGTAGGGGCGGAACGCCTTCCTACACCGGAGCTCCTTCTCCTTCCGCGCACCGCTAGCTCTGACTCATGTGCTCGCCCCTCGACCCCTTTACCTCCATTCCTCGCATCTCATTGGCCGTCCCGCGTCACGAGGGTCCGCGGGGCTGCTGGGACCCGTAGTTCCTTCTATCCTCCTATCCGAGCTCTCCCCCTTTCGCGGGCTTTGTCACTATGCCCGCGCATGCACAACCTCCGGCCGGGCCGGTCCTGCGCCTGCGCCAGCCTTCAATATGACGCTCCCTCTACGCGGAACCTCCAATATCGGAGTGTTCACTACTGCAGCACTCTCCCACCCCGCAACAACAAATGGTGAACATTGTATGCACTAGTGGTGAAATAAAATTGGAATCAAATCCCCAAAGCAGAGAACTTGTGTCCGGAAGAAATCAAACCAGGATAAACAAAGGTAAGAAACCCGGATATATAGTAGTGGGTACAGACTCCTACAAATATTAACTACTTGGCTGCATTAGCCAGGGGTAGAATCTGGGGGACAAAGGGTAATGGGATAAATAAGTCAATCGACGTGTTCATGGAGAATTGTACGCTGGTAAATTGGTAAAAGATATTAATATATATATAGCCAGTAAGTGTAGCAAAAGCCAAACTACTGGTAACCAGCACTTGCCCATAGAGGATAAGTATTAACCCATGAACAGTTGTACAGCTGGCAAGATAAAATATCGCTGCAGCAGCAAAGTGGATGTAAAGATGTATAAATACAACCGTTTGTCCAGAGATCTCCCAGATGCTACACGTTTCCGAACCCTGTCTCTCTCGCGGACGTCACTGGAGAGCGAGACAGTGTTTGACTTATTTAGCCCATTACCCTAAGTCCCCCAGATTCAACACCTGGCTAATGCAGCCAAGTAGTTAATATTTGTAGGTGTCTGTACCTACTGTACTACTACATATCCAGGTTTCTTGCCTTTGTTTATCCTGGTTTGAATTCTTTTGAACACAAGTTCTCTGCTTTGGAAATTTTATTTCAATTTTATTTCTCCACTAGTGTTGTAGCAGTGTTCACTATTTCAGCGTTTTTTCTACACACCAGTAAAAGTGTATTATTTTAGTTTTTATACTGCTATTACGTTGTGCTTCCATATCACTTATTGGTATATGGAGCAGCTGGTTGATTCAGCCATTCCTAGGGATATTCATAGCCATTACTTTATTCCCTCCAATTTTGGCCATGAGTGCATATTAAAGGGACTGCTGTGACATCTCTGGTCACAATATCTGTGAAGATTAATTATATTTTTCCCTGTGCATCGGGTCATTTTATTAATTATAGGTATTTTGACATGAGCGGTGTAACTCCAAGTAATAGCCTTATAAATAAACAATAATAATCATTTTTAAAAATCAATGTATAAATAGTGAATAAAACGCTACCTCTATTAAATTGTCTACTGCAGTGGGCTTTCACCTACTGTATCTAAAAGACTTGTATGGCGGCTTGGTAACCCCTCTGGGCTTGTTGGGGCACATTCGCTCTGTAGTACTGTAAGGTTAATGTAAGGTTATTGCAATAAAGGAGTCATTTTACCATTTGCACTGTTGTACAGTATATAGTAATGTATTTGTATCTGACATCTACAGAACAATGTGGATTTACATCAGCTCTTACATTCTTTGTCTTAAATTTTATGCAGAGCGTGAATACAATATGTTTAGTGTCTTTACAGTTGCTACTTCAAGACACAGTTACATAGCAGCTCCTATTGCTGCACGGTGATCTCATGTCATCATGACGTTTTGACCAGTCCTAAATCAACCCTGCATTCCCAAGAAATATGGAGACACCAAAATACGGGTCTTGAGTATGGAGCAGAGCCTCAGGATGTTCTGGGAGAAGGATGGCAACACTGTAGTTGTGTTTGGTGTTAGAAAAGTATCTGATACATTTATGATGTTATACAATATTTGAGTGATGATATTTATTTCTGCAAGGTTATCGAAAATCACATAACTATCGCCTGATACATTGTAAATATCAGATCTTATGATTGGAAATCTAAAAATGGTCAGATCTTTGATGTATGTAATCCAATGTCGATCTAAACCTTTAGATCTGTTGCCCAATTAAATAAAGCAGCAGTCCAAGCTGCCATTTTGTATTTTTCCCCTTTAATATGTGCATCATTACAAATCCCACAATGATAAGTAATTAGCTAAATTGCCGATCGATCTGTTCTTCTGTGATTGATCGGTGAAGATTCCACTCGGGGGTTCACTAAAATGTTTCAGTGCAGCAGAAGAGGACCAAAGTTGCAAAGTTCTGTGGGGAAGATCATATGATCAGGCAGTCACATCAACAACTAAGGCTGTGTCCCTGGCCTTAGTACGCGCGCCGTCCGGGGGCATGTCTATAGGCGGGCCAGTTTTCACTGATTTCACGCGCATCGCGCGCCCCCTCCCGCTTCCGCGCGCCCGCAATCTATATAGACGTGATCACTGCCTTTAAGCAGTCTGATCGCTCAGCTTGCGGACACGTCCGTGCGGTCTGCCCCTGTATGGACGCAGCTTAAGGCTTGTTCTATAGTACACGCTGCTGCGCGTGCAGGCGCGCGCCAGGCAATGCGCGTGCATGTTTAGTTAATATAGCGCACGCAGTGGTGCGTGCGGCTATGGGGCATGACACTGACGTCACAGTATTAGGCCACGCTGTGATTGGCTCACGGCAGCAGCGCGAAAATACAATTTGATTGTATTTTCCCTGGTCTGCCGCGCCACCCTTGTATAGAAATGGCTGGCTAACACAGCCAATTATAATTGAAGCGCGCACGGTAGCGAAAGCGGGCGCACTATATTACAGGCCTAATGCTTTGAACTATGTATATGAATTAAAAATAATACTCTGCGCAACACATAGACAGAGAGAGAGATTAATGGAAAGGAAAAGTATATAGTGACATACTGAAGTGACAGTAAAAACAAACAAGGATTTCATCTCTACAAGATAAGTATGGGACACTGTCTTTGATTTCCACTTTCGTTTTGTTTTTAATCTAATCTCTGCTAAACGATACCTTGATAAATGTATGTTTTTGTTTTAGTCCTTATTTTTCAGGAAAGGTACTTACAATGCAGGCAATTTGTGCAACAAGATAAGAGGAACAAAAGAGATAAGCTTTTGTTGAGATAGTGGATCTAAAAAAAAAGTGCAGACTTGAACCAGCCCACAGGCTCAATGTAGCAATTTGGATTATTTTGCTCTTAAAGGTGCTGATAGCCCTCCCCAATGCAGCCTATTGCGAAACTGAGCTCTGTGATGTCTTTTAAAGCAGATTACAAACCTTATTATTTCTTTCCTTGTTATTTTTTTGTTTTGTTTCATTTAATTTAGGCCTCAAGCCTGCAGTAAAGTGTTCATGTGGCAACTTTTGCTATTTATTCACATTTTCTCCACTCCACCAGGCAGCACAGAGTGGTTTTCCATGCAGAGTACAAACAGCCTTATCAGAAAAAAGGTCATCTTAATCTTCTCAGAGAAAGTTTTTTGAAGTGTACTAATGTCACCAAAGGGGCATTTATTCCATTTTTATAGCACTGATTTGGGGCACTATCACAGTTGTATGTATGAATGCATATCTTTATTTACATAGCGCCCACAGTATACTCAACACTTTACAAAGACAATACAGTGCAGGGAATTATAATAATACGATAAATGCAACAAAGTCAGACAATAGGAAAGGAAGTCCCTGTCCTGGAGAGCTTACAATCTAAGTGGTATGTTTAGAGACTTACAGAGACAGCAGGTGAGGGAATAAGGGCAGTAGATGGCAGTACTTGGCCACAATGATTGATAGGAGCGACTGTGGGTGTGGGACAGTAGTAGCCATGAGGCTAAGCTATTGAAATGCTTCATTTAAAAGGGGCATTTTAAGGTTTGACTTAATGGTGAGGAGAGGTCAATGAATAACCCCCTAAAATAGAGGAAATTAACAACCATATTAATTTACACTATTAACTATTTTCACAGAAATACAATACACAGTTTGAAAAAATCAGTGAGCAGAGAACAAACTAGAGGTGAAAACAGACACCCAAATATATAGTATTGGGAAGAAATCGTTAACACATTTAAAAAAAAATGAACATGCATGAATCGGAACTGCCCTTTTAGCCTTTACAGCAAGTCAGGATTTCTGTCTTTTTCTTCTTCAAATCCGGATGTTTTTTAGTTATTTTCGGGATATTTGATGTTCAAGTGGATAAATGTACCGGATGTTGTATTTAGCTGCATTTACTTAAATACCCTGCCCCTTTGGTCCTATTCCCTCACAGCTCCTCCGCTCCCTCTCTGGCACACTAAGTTCCACCCGAACTCACCTTTTTAACTCCTCTCTCGCCTCTGGCACATTCCCATCTTCTTTCAAACATGCACTCATCACACCCATTCTAAGAAACCCTCACTTGACTCATCCTCTCCCTCTAACAACCGCCATATCTCTCTTCTCCCCTTTGCCTCCAAGCTACTTGAGCGACTTGTATACAAGCGCCTGACTTACTTTTTCTGTCCCAACTCCATGCTTGACTCTTTACAATCTGGTCTCCGTCCTCTACACTCACCAAGTTACTCACAGCTAAATCTAAGGGTCATTTCCCCATACTAATTTTCCTGGATCTCTCTGCTGCCTTCGACACTGTCGATCACCCCCTTCTAAATATTCTCCACTCCGTTGGCCTCCGTGATGCCACCTTCTCTTGGATCACGTCCTACCTATCGAATCGCTCCTTCAGTGTTTCCTTCTCCGGTGTTTCCTCCTCACTCCCTCACTGTTGTGGTCCCAAGAGGCTCTGTCCTTGGCCCTCTGTTCTTCTCACTCTACAGCTCTTCTCTTGGAGAAGTAAAATATTTTGGCTTTCAGTATCATCTTTATGCTAATGACACCCAACCACTCTTCAGACTGATTGTGATTGGGACACAGATAATATCACCCCTGAGGAAATATGATATTATATAGTTGATGGGGGAGATGGTGAATGGGGAATTTTATGCTAGATTTGTTTAGGAGGATGTGTGGTGATAGCTTTGATGTTAATCTTTGAAAATGCTATTATCTGTTTATTTTCTATTATTATTATTATTATTATTATTATTATTATTAGTGTTAATGTGTTGAATTTTGAAATCATAAGTATGATGAGCAATACTAAAAACAATTTTGTGTAAAAGTATATTTTTCTGTGTTTCTTATTGGGTTTTTTTCTGTATTTTATTATTGTAATATTTTTGTTGTTTAATGTTTATGAACCCAATTAAAATATACATATCATTTTTTTAATTTTTTTTAAATGACACCAAACCCAAATATATATCTCAACCACCAACCTGTCCCGTGTCTCTAACTTTCTCTCTGTAATCTCCTCCTGGATGTCTCACTGCTACCTGAAGCTTAACATGTCCAAAACAGAATTAATATTCTTTCCCCTTACTGCCTCCGCTACACCTTGGCTCGACCTTAAAACCCACAAAATCCAGATACAACTCAAGTCACTTAACCTAACACAACTCATTTCCCAACCCACACGGACAAACCTGAAATCTCACAACAATTCCTTGCTAGATTGGATTCTCTCCTCAAATCTCATCAGAATCCAATCCTCTGGCATCCTCCCTGACATTTTCGGTGACCATGTGACGGTGACAGTGTAAAGAAAATTAAACCACCCCAATCAAGCCCTATAGTTCTCTTCACTAGAACATTTAGAAACTTTAACCCACAACAGTTTCTAGCTGACCTTATAAACTGCCCGTGTTACAGAATCGATTTAAATCCAGACCCTGATTCTGCGTTCAACTATTTCCAATCCGAGTTCTTAAAACTCTGTGATACCCATGCTCCACTACGCAGAATAAGAGTACAGGGGGCCCACCTTCTGTGGGTTACAACTGACCTTATAGCACTCTACCTTTTCAAGGATGCCTTGTGGAAAAGCTACAAAGTAACTGACACTACCAATGATCTTAATCAATACAGATGCCTGCGCAATATGTGCACAAGGCAAACAAGACATGCAAACCCACAATATTACTCTGACAATCTTCACCAGAATACATCAAACCCAGCTAACTTCTGGAAGGTTGTCAACAATATATTCCAGTCTTCTAACCATCAACAACCAAGTAATATCACTAAGGAGGATATTACTCTGAAAAATCCCACAGACATTGCAAATGCATTCAATGATTACTTTGAGGGTGTGCTACTAACTTATTAGCAAAACGCAACTCAAACCACAACCTCATTCTGAGAGTACACCTATAGCCCCACCCACTTCCAACACTGCTCACAATTTTTAATTTGTTCCAGTATCCGAAGAGGAGATTACACAAGCGCTCCTCAAACTAAAACTAAGCAGCCAATGTGGACCTGACTTACTGCAATCCAAGTTCCTAAGACTTGGTGCCCCAGCCATTGCCAAACCAATTGCTTCCATAATCAACTCTATTCTGGCTGCAGGCCATATCCCTAAGACCTGGAAGACTGCCAGAGTTGTCCCAATCTTCAAAAGTGGGGACAAAAACACTGTCTCAAACTACAGGCCAATCTCTCTTCTCCCAATACTATTCAAAGTCATGGAAAAATATGTTCACTCCCAACTAAGCGATTACTATACAAAGACAAATTTCCCTATCCAATTCCAATCAGGCTTTGTCCCCAAACACTCCACAGTATCTACACTCCTAAAAGTTTTCAATGAGATACAGTGTGGAATGGAACTGGGACAACTCACTGATGCAATATTCCTTGATTTTGCAAAGGCTTTTGATACTGTTGATCATATTATCCTGCTTTACAACCTGCAGCGCTCTGGAATATGGAAGCATGCTTTAAACTGGTTTCATTCCTACCTATCAGGTAGATCCCAACATGTATCTATCTCAGGCTCCAACTCCAACCCCTTGGATATGACCTGTGGTGTCCCACCAAGGCTCTGTTCTGGGGCCCCTACTCTTCTCATGGTTCATCAATGATCTTCCTACAGCTTGTAAGGGAGCTTCAATACACATGTATGCAGATTACACAATGTTATATGCACACAGCCCTAGCCTCTCCAACATTGAACACCTACTTCAATCTGACTTTTCGAGACTTGAAAATTGGATTTCCCGAAACAAACTGTTTTAAAACATTGACAAGACTGTAACAATAGTATTTGGGACAAAGGCTAAACTTTTAAAGCTTCCAATGACTGAGCTCCGGATCAGAACCAACGCTAACACCACCCTAACTCCTGTTACTAGTTTTAAATACTTGGGCATGTGGTTTGACTCCCAATTAACATTTAAGATGCACATTGATACCCTGACATCTAAAACCAATGCCAAACTAGGTGTACTTTACAGGAAAAAATCCTCCCTACGTCTTCTGGTCAGAAAGCGTATCGCACAGCAGATGCTAATGCCAATTATCGAATATGGGGACATAGTTTAAGGCTCGGCACCCCAAACCTACCTTAGCAAACTTGATACTCTCTACAATTCAATATGCCATTTTGACCTCCAATGCAACTACAAAATACACCATTGTGAAATGCTCAAAGAACTAGATTGGTCATCACTTGAGTCTAGGAGCAAAGTTAATCTTTCCTGTCTTGCCTTCAAATAGTTTCTGGGCAAGCTACCCGTCTACCGAAACAAGCTCCTCACCCCTACCACATGCAGCACTTATCATCTGAGATCTGACTCCAAAAGACTGTTCATGGTGCCAACGTACAGCGAAGTATCCAGCCGCTCCTCCCCTTACCGTGCACCCCAAAACTGGAACAATCTACCATTGCAAATTCATTCTCTGTTTGTCATCTTAACTCTATGCCCAGGACATACAGGAAAACCAGAGGTAACTCTCAATGTATTACTTCCTGGTAAAACATTTTATAAATAAATAAATAAAACTTCTACTGCTCCACTACACATATCCCTACACTGGCTTCCCACAGCTTCTAGAATTAAATTGAAAACCCATTAATGACTTACAAAGGTTTCACCGACGCTGCACCGGGAGGCGTGGCGCAGGCGTGGTCGTGAGCGGTTCCCCCTCATTGGCTGATCCGCTCATGTGCCTCTGACGTCATGCGGCGATCGCCAAAAAGTCAACATCCTTTGACTATCGCCGATCGAGACGGCTCCGTCGTTCTGCAGCGCCATCGCGGTCGCACCCACTACGGACTGCATGTACTTGCTACGGCGCTGCGTGACGTCGCAGTCACCGTAGCAAGTACTATAAGCGTAACCTTACCTTCTCGATTCAACATTGTCCCTCATTCTCTCTAGAGTGTAAGCTCTCACGAGCCGTGCCCTCATTACCTCTTTGTATCTGTTTGTGCATGTTTATCCTCACACGTATGTAAATGTTCATGTTTTTGTAATATACGTAACTCTGTGCCCCATTGTACCGCGCTGCGGAATATGTTTGCACTTCACAAATAAACGGTAATAATAATAATAATATTTGTATTATCGAAAATACCAAAGAGGTAATCATTTTTTAAACTCATTTGCTACCCTTTTCAGGATTCTGCAATAGTGTTGTGTCTAGTGCAGAAGTCATAGACATTCTTGGGCATTTAAAATCCATTTATTAGATAGAAGCTGAAAACCGGTTGAAGTAGCTTTTTAATTATTTCTGATGTTTTTAGGTTTTTTTTCTTTACATTAAAATAAATCTTCACTTATATATGTATTTCAACAAAACTGTATATTAATCTTATAATAACAGAATGAATAGAAAGGCAGATACAGGTAAGGATACACAATTTTTTTTTTATTTACAAATTCCATCATAAATTGAAAAAAGTAACACTGGAATTAAAAAAAGTGTGTTGCATTTATGCAGTGCAGAGTAAATGAGTACTTCTCTATTAGGTAATACCTTTTTTATTTGGAGTAACATTAGATATTATAAGACAAGCTTTCGATATTCTCTCTCTTCTTCAGTTCAGCAATACTGATATAAAAAAATATTCCATGAGAATTTGTATTCAATTGTATGCATTAATTCTTGTTTGATAAACTTGAATCATTTTAGTGTCATTTTTTCCTAAAGTTTCGTAACAGTATAAAATATATATATATATATATAGATATATATATATCTATATATAGATATCTATATATAGATATAGATATATATATATCTATATCTATATATATATATATATATATAAAAAAATTACAGGTAAACAAAAACTTGTTACTAGGTCTCCCACTCCCAGTATTTGGTGGGGGAGGTCCCAACAAATTTGAGATATAATACTAGCACCAAATGCAAAAGTAAACAGAGGGAGAAATGAATCCCTGTTTAAGAGGACTGCAGTCCATGTGGGGCCAGTGTAAGTTATACAGAGACAGCAGGGATAAATGCAAGAGGATTACAGGTCTAAGAGAGTAGGCTAATGCATTTAATGGGAAAGTAGTAATGTCATACAAGTGTTTCCATACTATGAAAGCACTTGAAACGGTGTATTTTCAGTCTGGCTTGACAACAAGGAGAATTAAAGCTGAAAGAACATCAGTAGGAAGTCTGAGCATTTATAATCTCCAACAAGAAGTAACCTGGAGATGTCCTGCCATATCAAGTGCCATATACAGCTCAACCCCCTTATAAAGCTGTGCATGGAGTCCAAAGAATGACATCATGCTATAAGTGGATCGCGTTAGAAATAATGTACAATTGTATGCATTGTACAATAAAGTATTTAAGATACCCATAATCGTGTTGTAAAGTATTCATAAAGAGAAAAATTGGGAGCCACGCTTATATCGCGTTATAAGCGGATTCGTGTTGTAACGGATCGCGTTATAACGGGGTTGAGCTGTACTAGACATAAGAAATCGTGCAGCAGCAACATACATATTTACTAAGTGGTGCTATGTGGGCACATTACAGCCCATTTAATAAAGTAAATATAGCCCCAATTCTTTGGTAGCCACATGTGAAAGCAGAAGAACCAACAGCAGTATTGCAAACGCCCCCCAAGTTGATGAAGCCATATACTGTAGTTCTCATATCCTTTGAGAACTTGAATGCACCAAGTCACAGTTGGATCATCTACATTGTGCCATAAACGAAAACATATCTATATTTAGAAGTAATCAAACAACGTTAACAAAGGTCTTAAATACCACGACAGGTTCATTTCATGATGTTTACGTGGCTCTGCTATTGGAGTTATTTCTGTTAGTACTTAATTCAGATGAGTGTTTGCAAAATCCCCCTGATTTGCTTTTGAAATCTATTTTATACGACTATTGGTTTTATTATACTGTCTGTTTATAACAAAAATGGGAAAATTAATAGGAAAAATTATGTGGCATTTAGGGACAGATAGGTAAAATGTTAACTATAAATTCCCCCTTTTTAACGAGCTTTTAATGTTGAAGAAACACAATTAAACTTTCACTAGTTATTGTCTCTTTTGTTACATTGACATTTATTTTTTTTCTTGATAGAGACCCACATTTTGCTACAAGAAAAGGAAAAAAATATTGCTGTCAGCTATTACAATGAATTATAATACAACAGTGTAGCGACTGAGGAGGCTTACATTGCAAAGCTTTTCAGAAGTTTAGACACCACTTCATAGGATAATGCTATTAATGTTATTAATTAACAATACATTAGAATTAGAATTAATTTTTGAGGCATTAGCATTTTCTCTAATGCAAGATAGATGGGGGTCTGTAATAATGGACTTTCTTTACATTTGACACATGTGCTAGCTTGAATAATTATATCAGAGCTGTCTATGCCTGTCTATCTGTCTCATCCCTATCTTCAGAAGCCAATTCAAAACTCATCTATTCTCCATCACATTCCATAATCCCACGTTAACCTCCTTCTATCCCGTCCCCTCCCTCCCCCTCCCACTCCCCAATGCTCATGATCTCCCCTATGCCAATGATCTCCCCTACCCACACCCCTTCAAACCTTCCTAAAGTCTCTCCAAAACCTTCCAAAGCCACCCGTGTCACAGAACCAATCACCTCCACTGTGCCTACTGTCAAATCCATAACCATACAACCGACAAGCCTAATCCAGAGACCTGACCCTCTACCCCTTCCCACCAACCAAGCAAGCTCTCAATGCATCTAACCAATAACCTGACAATAATGTTCCCACCCACTGACCACCACAAAGATATCTTAACAATTACTCTATGCTCATCACATAAAATGTTCTATATGTAACCCCACCATTGTGGGGTACAGCACGTACAGCAGCCTGGATAAGAGCCCTATGTAAATATTGTTATAAATAAATGCTGGGCAAGGAAATTCAAACAATGAAGTTCTTTCTGATAGCAACCTGGCCAGAACTAAGACACTCTTAGTAATAAAAAAAGATCAGTGCTTTGATAGGCATGTCGGTCTATACCCTGTGTAGCCAAGTGCCCCTGGCTATAGCCTTCTACTGGCATCAACACTAGAAGTCCTGATAGGAACAGGCAGTGTTGGCATAAAACTCCTGCGCAGGGCCTAGCCTGAAGTTGCAGCCTGGATGGGTACTATGTTGCCTTATCCAGGGGCAGGCCTAAACCGGCAGTTCGAGTGTCATACCTGGGGAGGGTACTGACTGGGTCACGTATATGGTGTGATGCCTGTCATACCTGGACCTGCCCTGGTGTGGGGCGGGGTTACAAGCCCTTCCCCCCAGGTATAAAAGCTGAGACTGCACCAAATTGAGGTGGTTGATTATGGGACAGTGTGATACCCTTTTCCTTACAAGAGGTTCAATGAGATTGGGAGGGGCTCATGGGGCCTCAAGCCATGGGGGTCTGCTCCAGGGCTGGAGGACAATCATGCCGTTTGACCAACTATGGTGTGTGGTTATTGGAGAGTAGTTTTGCCTGTGGGGACCATCCTGCACCCAGCAGGATCCTCATGGGATGGAGATGCTGCACAGTAAGAGCCGAGAGAAAACCTGCCCTGTAATGCAGCCCCCAAACTACAACTGCAGAGCCACTGGGACCTCCTGAACCCAGTGAGCTACAGCACCAGGGAAAACACCCATGTAGTGGTCAGATCTTCCATGGCAGGGGGGAACAGGTGCTATCCCTGTAATGAAAGAATATTGGGTGGGCAAAAGCAAACGGTATAAGGATGCCCCAGAATCTCATTTCAAAGCATTAATGAACATAAAAGAAAAAGCTTTGGGTCAAGATATTTGGAGACAACCCATTTATGGAGCAGCTGCAGATGTTTCCATTAAGTAGATAGCAAAGCTGAAGGTTTAAAGAAAAGAAAGCGAACTTACAAAGAATCAGCTACCAAACCAATACCTAACAGAGTGGGATATTTTTTACATGGAGCAGGGTTGGCTCTTTAAGGATTGGTCAAATTTTATATGAGACGACACACCGACTGAAAAAACATTATTCATGTAACATTGAAGAAACAATGTGATTGATTATAATGGAAAAGTATTACTTTGATTATGATAATGATGATTATTAGCATTCATATTAACCCCCAAATTATTCATAGAATTATTCATAGAATTATAATTGCACATCAAATTCCAAGTTCATTCAAGTGTATTCGAAAGATTGTAAAGATTTATGAGGAACTTGTTAGTCAAACAAAATCTAGAAATCTAAATACCTAATTTACCTCGGGACCAATATGATTATTAAACACCATCATCAGAATTAAAGCAGCAATTCCCCCAAAATAATGCTAAAAATAATACCCACATTTTTTTTTTTAAGTTTGGGGTCCTCTGGAACTGAACCACACAATGTATAGCTTTGGTGACCCCTGTATTTGGGAAAGTAGCTATTTCATTTGCTGGCATGTCAAAACCACGAGTGTCAACTATAAAAGTTATGACATCCTTTCCTGATGACATCACAACTTTTTATTTCCGACAGGAGTAACGCTAATTTTAGACCAGTGTTTCCCAACTCCAGTCCTCAGGGAACCCCAACAGGTCAGGTCTTAAGGATATCCCTGCTCCAGCACAGGTGGGTAAGGGGGGGGAGTGAGAGAGCCTGCATGTGCGGTGTGAGAGAGCCTACATGTGCTGTGTGAGAGAGCCTGCATGTGCTGTGTGAGAGAGCCTGCATGTGCTGTGTGAGAGAGCCTGTGTTGCTGTGCTGTGAGAGGAGAGGAACAGAGATGCCTCGCTCCTCCTGCATCTCTGAAAGGTGAGTTGGCAAGTTGCCAAAAATTACGGGCATTACTGAATGAATAATGCCCGGAATTCTAACCAATCAGAGGGCAGGGATTTATTTCAGTAATGCCCGGATTTTTACTGCTTTAGCCTATAATACTACTATAGGGAAAATGCTGCACACCACATA
This sequence comes from Ascaphus truei, assembly GCA_036426205.1. Lineage (NCBI taxonomy): Eukaryota > Metazoa > Chordata > Amphibia > Anura > Ascaphidae > Ascaphus > Ascaphus truei. The sequence continues at coordinate 304,529,847 of CM071567.1, read as the reverse complement.
AAAATAATATAAGGATACAACTACCGGTGCTCCTGGTTCAGGATTCTCTGTGATGATCCAGCTTACAATGGAAGGTATAAAGAACAGGAGCCCTGTTCTTTATACTGTACCTTCCATTAGCCTATAATACACCTTATTGTCATGTCTCATGCTGTGTCCCTAGCTGAAGAAGGATTTCCCTTCTGTTGTTTCTGCGTGCTGCTTGTTTATTTGTTTATGATCTGGCAATGCATGTTTATTCTTTTTCTAAATGTTTGTCCTGTTTCCCCTACATTGTACATAAACACTGCCACCTAGAGCATATTATTTAGCAGATAACATTTGATGAGCCATAATTAAATGAGCCCATGTGGTATTAAACCGCTCCTCCTTCTCTTACCGTGCACCTTACAACTGGAACAATCTACCGGAGACTCTCACATCTGCCACCAGTCTAAATTCCTTCAAAACTAAAGCTGTCTCACATTTTAATCTGGTCTGTAACTGTTACATACGCCTATAATATATATGATCTCTTACAGTGCATGGAATGTCTTGTATATAATGTATACCCAGCTCACTTAATGTAACCATGTATTTGTAACCATGTATCGGTCATCATAACTATGCCCAGGACATACTTAAAAACGAGAGGTAACTCTCAATGTATTACTTCCTGGTAAAACATTTTATAAATGTAGCCCTGGTTAGTTTTTTTGCAATCAGTCTGCCCTCCTCCTGGCAGTAATCCCTAGTAATCCCTGGAAAGGGTAGGTTGCCAGGGGTAATCATGGGTTTTCCTCACACCTCTGCAGCTCAATGAGTCACAGAGAAGGCAGTGTAACCAGGCCTGGTGTCCAATCAGGGGCAAGGGGCTGGTTCCTGCTGGATCTGTGCTTAAGGGGTTGTACTTCCTCAATTCAATGAGTCTGCCTCTACCTTGAGAGATGCATAGTCTACCCGTGATCAGTGGTGCAGGGCGCAGCCTACTGTGTGCCCTCCCTTAGGTGAGCGGTGGGAGACTATTCCCCTTACTCTATTAGGTTGTAAGGGTTGAGCTAGGAATAAAGTGTATCCGTGTGCATACAGAATAAAGTGTTCCTGTTTAATATACTTCTTGCCTGAGACTGAAATCTATCAGGAATAAGAGAAAAAGACTCTCCTCCAGGGATTTCTCCCCTTATCCTGGGGGCTGCAAGAGATGGAGGCGCTGTCACTGTGAGTACGAGTCAGTTTATAACCCAGAAGCCTATCCTGACATCCCCTAACATCATGCGGGAGACTCAGGGCTACTGTTTATCAGCAGGTATGCACCACACCACTCCAAGTAACCAGCATAGTTTTCCCCGTAATATACCCTATTTGCGATTGGGGGGGGCAGGGTTACATAAATAATATAAATAAATAAATTAAGCTTCTGGTCCTTACAATACCAAGTACATTACCTCCATTGACTGTCTGTGGTTTTGTGTAGTTGATTGTCTATAATCATAGGGTTGTAGGCTTGGGTTGTTAAGTTCACCCTAAGAGTATTGATACCTTGTTCTGTGCCTGTAGTTTCAAACACATACACCTGTATCTTATCGCTTGGCTACAAATGATAAAATCTTTACTGCATCTGGGGTTGAAATTTCCAAGGTAGATGGTCCGGGGTGTAGCTTCTGTTAGGAATGTCCATATCTTCTGGTCCTTTAAGCGGATCTTAGTGACCAGGAAGTGAATTTGTGTGGAGTGATGACTTTGTTTCCATTTATGAATGGACAAAATGCATTCAAGTTTCCATGTACTGTAACTGTATGAGATCTGGCACTCCAAATTATCAATATATCGTTTGTATATCTATGTAAACCAGGCGTTTTGTATAGATATGAAGCTGTATGGTACGTACAACCCTCCAGAAGCTGTTACAATTATAGATTGTAAGCCAGGCCTGCACAATTTGTAAAGCGAGAAGGGCCGAACTGCTCCAAGGAAAACAGATTCGGGCCGCACGGGTAAAATCATCATCATCATCATCATGATCATCATCATCATGATCATCATCATCATCATCATCATGATCATCATCATCATGATCATCATCATCATCATCATCATCATCATCATCATATCTCCCCCAGCACCTCTCATCATCATCCTCATATCTGCCCCAGCCCCCCATCATCCTCATATCTCCCCCAGCAATTAATCTTCATATTATCCCCTAGACCCCCTCATCCTCATATCTCCCCCTGCACCCCTATCATCAACCTTTGCGAGATCACCTCTATCTCACACCCCCATCTCTCCCCCTCACCCATTACACAATACTCCTCACCTCACATACACACAATACCCCTTGCAGACACACACACATCCCACCCCCGCACCTCACCCCCCCCCCCTGCACCTCACCTCAACTCTCCCCCCGCGTCTCACATCACATCCCGCCCTCACATCATCCCCCGGGACCTCACCTCACATCACCGCACTACACCTCCCCCACCACCTCACATCACCCCGTACACCTACCACTGCACCTCACATCACTCCCCCGCACTCACCTCCCCCCCGCTGCCCTGCAACTCCCCCCCACCCCCTGCACCTCACTCCCCTCTGCACCTTCACCTCCCCCCCTGGCACCTCACCTCCCCCCTGGCACCTCTACCTCCCCCCTGCACCCTCACCCCCCTCCTTGCACCTCAGCCCCCTTTGAACCTCACCCCCCCCTGCACCTCCCATCTCACTCCCATGCCACCTCACTCCCCCCTGCACCTACCTCGCCCCACCACCTGCACCTCACTTCCCCCCCCGCCACCTCACCTTCCCCCCCTGCAACCTCACCTTCCCCCCCTCACTCATCTTCCCCCTGCACCTCATTCCCCCCCCTTGCACCTCACCTCCCCAAGGGCCTGCAACATCACCTCCCCCCCCTGCCCCCCTTCCTCCCCCCCTCCTACTTCACCCCCCCTTGCACCTCACCCCCCCTTTGCACCTCACTTCCCCCTTGCACTCTACCTCCCCCCTTTCACCTCACCTCCCCCCCTTGCACCACACCTCCCCCCCTTGCACCTCACCTCCCCCCTCCCTTGCACCTCACCTCCCTCCCCCTTGCACCTCACCTCCCCCCAACGGCACCTCACAGTGCAGACAGGACTAGCACACTCGTGCAGTCCTGAGAGCAGGCTCGAGGAGGAGGGGGAGAGTGGTCTCGCAGCTCCCGGACGGGAGAGGAGGGGACACGCGGTTCCCGGACGGGAGAGGAGGGGACTCACGGCTCGCGGCCGGGAGATGAGGGGGGGCTCGCGGCCGGGAGAGGAGGGGGGAATAGCGGCTCGCAGCCGGGAGAGGAGGCTCGGGAGGGAGGAGGACGGGGAAAGCCGCCGCGGGCCGCACAATGAGTGCAGGCGGGCCGCATGCGGCCCCCGGGTCGTGTGTTGTGCAGGCCTGTTGTAAGCTCTTCGGGGCAGACTCCTGTATGAAAGCACTTCTTCCCATTATGTGTTATTTGTATTATTTGTTATTTATATGATTATCATATGTATTACTGCTCTGAAGCGCTATATACATGAATGGTTCAATATACATTAAAATATACATACATACATAGTGTATGTGTTTATTTGTGACAATTTTGTACAAAGAAGGCACTTCTTGATAATGCTTGACACTGGTTAATAGGCGTTTGACCTCCCATTTCAGTGGTCCTTGGGCCATATATTTAAATTGTATATTAAAATGCTTTCTGGGTTTTTTTGTTGCAGGAATATATTACCTACAATTAAGCCATCCACTTCAATCTCTGTGGGTGGAGATGTTAACCAGTAACTTAAACTCAATGAGAAAAGTAGAGGTAAATGTAAAATTGAGTTGCATAACAATAGCATTTACAGTGTAGTGTAATTGGCTACAATTACAGAAACCTGTCTTATTTTGCATTTTACTGGAAGCGTTGGATCTGTGGGTTTGTTTCCCTTTCCCTGCTTTTGTAGTTGCATCTCAGTTTTCCGGGAATGTCTCATGGTAACCTCCTGACTGCTTTGACCCAGTGTTGGCTTCTGACAATTGTTTTTCATTGTTGTTTAACACACAGTGGAGGAGCAGGACTATTCCCAAATAGTGGTGCAGAGAAAACAGACACAGGGAATTCCTATTTTTATTACCCAAGATTCAGGAATTCAAATACATTTTTTTTTTCAAGGTAACACTGATCAAGTGTGCAGTCCCTCCACAAAATACAGGATTGCTAAATATTCACACGCACATAAAAATTGTATTTTTCTTTTTTATTAGAACTTCTGTAAGTTTCTTAGAACTTACAGGTATGTAGGTTGCATTACATACTCAGACAGCACGGTGATTAGTTCCCATTAAGGAAATAGAAGACATGTGTATCTAGTGTAAACATTTTAATTATACAAGCAGATATCTGTGGAGATGGGGACCATATTAAAGAAAAGGTAAGACTCACTTTACAAAAAATAAAAAAATAACTTGTAGGGATCCATGTTAAAGCTGCAGACCAAGCAATATCCTAAGTGTGTGTGTGTGTGTGTTTTTTTTTTTTTTTAAATAAATCAGTTCTGAACAATGAGAAAATACTTGTAGCATTTTTTTAAAACTCTGAATTACATTTTATATGTATTATAATGTAACAAGCATTTGTTGTCTCTACAGCAACAATTTACAGTCACAGAGTCAATACTCCTCTGCAGCCATTTAGTGAACCCCCAAGCCGAATCTTCGCCGATTGATCACAAGGGAACGGATCGATCGGCAACTTAGCTAATTACTTATTGTGAGAATTGTACTGAGGCACATATTAAAGGGGGGAGGGAGGGGGGAAACAATTTTTAAAAAATGCAGCTTGGACTGCTGCTTTAAAATGGATTTAAAGCAAAACGTGACACTGCTCATATGCATGTCATTACCCAGAATCCCTAGCTGCAGTGAAACACTACATGCTAAGAGATAATGGGGAAAAGCAGGGTTGCAGACATGTGACTGTGCTCACAAGTGGTATTTGTATTTGCTGTGCACCATACGGTGGAGGGTTTTTATCACTTCTTTTTTTACCCACCATAACTTTTTTAACGTGTGGTCAAAATGAAAACAAAATGTTGTAAGTTCATATTAAGAAAATGCAAAATGCAAAGGAAAAACCTGCACTGCACTGTTAACCCCTACAGTGCAAGAGGAGAGTGAAGGCTATATTTACTAGGCAGTCCAAAGTTATTATTATTATCATCGTCATCCTCGTCATCATCATCTGTTTATAACGCGCCAACATATTCCGTAGCGCAGTACAATAGGGCTGTAGGACGAAAACAATAAAATAACAAACATACATTGTTACAGTAGGTAAGGAGGGCCCTGCACCAAGGCGCTTACACTCTATAAGGAAGGGTAAGTGGAAACATAGGGTACAGTGGGGGGAGAAGGTTGCTGTGTGGGGCAAATTACAGCCTATTCACACAATGCCTTACAATCTACAGTATCATAGCTTAGCAAATACATATGACTATATAAGTATTGCCTTTCAGAGGTTAAACTAATATCTCTCAAAGTTACTTACAGTAACATGTGCTGTTGATATCAATCTTGTGTGGACAGTTTACAGGAAAACATTCCCAAAATATAATAGAAACACATAGTAATAACAATGCCAGCTATGCCTTCTTTCATGCAATTAACGTACGGAATGGGTCCAGAGCATGTATGTAAAGCGAAAATGTACTTAAAGTGAAGCACTACCTTTTTTCCACTTATCGATGCATGTACTGTACTGCAATCATCAAACATGTGCATAAATGATGTAAATAACGCATTTGTAACAGGCTCTATAATCTCCCCGCTTGCGCACAGCTTCGGTACAGGTAGGGAGCCGGTATTGCTGTTCAGGACGTGCGGACAGTCGCATGCGCGAGCTGCCGTTTGCCTATTGGGCGCTATGTCCTTACTCGCGAGTGTACTTAAAGTGAGTGTCCTTAAACCTGTTTATGCCTGTACACTGTTTCCTAGATAGCGTTAACATTTATATTGCATAATGCTTATCCTTCCAGATTTATTTTGAAAACAATTCTGATAATTTCTTGTCGTTTCCCTTTATTTTTGATGAGCAGGTAAAATGTACAGCATTATAAAATGGTATCACTATACAAACTTCACCATGCTACTCTTGGCTAATTTCGTCTGTACTTTTGTGAAATTTTGCCAAATCTGTAAACAATTATTTTGCTGGCTTAATCTCCCCCCCCCCTTACCCCCCAAAAAACAGTACTCAATTGATTTAAAATAAACAGATTCATCTTACTTTTGTTTTACAGTATGTGGTTTTATTTACATGCCTTTACGGTTAGAATTAACACTGAAGTATGGAGTAGAATGTCTTTTTTTTATTATTATTATTCAACCCATATTTCAATGGCTGTCTATGGTCAGGCTGTGAAATCAGATGTTAAAGACTGAAACGACATTTGGCTAGAAAGTAGCAGCAGTTTCTTTTCTGTTAAGCCAGTATAGTTTTCCTGCCTTTGATTTTGTTTTGCAGCCTGTAAAGGGTTCAGAGGCATGCCAGCAATTCTATGGCAAATTTCACAGCTATGGAATCACAAAGACCATGTAACACAGGGGTTAGTGTTTACAATACATAGTTGTGACATGTTCTTCTGTTTTTGTTTAACACAAAGGGGCTTATTTAAATATCACAGTGCAACCACAGTACAAAGCAACACTTTGTTGTCAAATAGGGCTGTTGTAAGGCTCAGTCCATGCTGCCGCAGACCGCGTGAAGGCGTCCACGCAAGGCGCGATCAGAATGCCTTAAGGCATTGATCGCGCCCAGAGCCCGGGCAACAGCAGAAGAGGGCACGCGTTGCGCAAGAAATCAGTTGAAACTGATTTCTTGGCGTGACACGCAGGTCACGTGAGCGGTTCTCCCAATGAGGGCGAACCAGCTCTGTGACACCCCTAAGCACACGCCCCAAGCACGTCTACCATGGCCCGAAAATGCACTCACTTCACGAGGGTGATGTCACAGCCTTCGCACGTCTCTGTGCGGGCGAAAGCTGTAAGGCCTTAGCCTAAGATACCCTAATAGGATGGATTGGTATTTGCACAAAATCTTGTGTACAATATGTACAGGACTATCAAGTGTTAGTCATTTGTAGGCTTGCCACATTTTAGTATTTATAATGTGGGTTGCCCCCCACAATAAACAAACCCCCTCCCACCCCCACACACATATGGTTGCCAGGTGGCTTCTCCAAAAATACTGGACACAATGGTGAAAGGTGCAACTTGTTTAAGACACACACCCCTTTCACCTCCATGCTGTTTCCTCCTCTCCTTGGTCCCACCAACAGGCTCCTGACACTTCCTCCTAACTGGCTGCTGCTGGATAATGTAGCCAATCAGGATGGAGGAAGCTGCCGAGCAACCTAGCAACAGCCCTGCTCTTTCCCTGCTCGGGGAAATCCCGCGACCCCCCCCAAGTCGGTCAGGTCACTATGTCCGGAGAGGTAATACCGGACACATACATGTCCAGTATTACCTCTAATTTTTTACTGGACAGAATGTCCAAATACAGGACAGTCCGGTTCAATACTGGACACCTGGCAACCCTACACACACACAATTCCCCCTCACCACAACACACTTTTACCTTGGAAGGATGGCCTCCGGTTCCGCACTGTACCCATGCACAGATGCTGAAGTTGGGCCCGATTTCCAGGTGGGATGTGCTTCCAGTGTCAACTACTGGGAGAGGAGACTCACCACAGAAGCTGGGGCCCGGCAGCAAACAGAGGGCCCAGCAACCGGACTCAGAAGAGCCCTGGACAATGCAGACTTGCATCAAGGCACTAAAATACAGAACACTTATGAATCCACCTGACAGACCTTTCCGGGACAATGCAATGAAATAAGGGGTGCCTGGCAAACCTAGTCATTTGAGAGGAGTTTCCCTTATTGAAACAGACCCTCGATCAAAGCCCCTGCAGTGTTACACTCTATAGCAGAATGATTTGGGCAAAATGTTCAATTCTTCAGCAGTAGCCACGAAGTACAGTATCAACTCATTGGGATTCTTGTTCATTGACAACTAGTGCATTCTATGCATACACATTAATTGGATTGTATTCTTATAAGTGGAGATTGAGTTTCAATGAGAGTATGGATCAAATTGTGCCAAACTTAGTAAACAAATAGGACTTTATTTACTTTCCTTCATAATAAATGACAGGATGGGCTTAAAGAGTATGCTGCCCTTTAGTGTAATTTGAGTAAAGTATAATTCCAATATACACATATTTAAAATATTGTAGATATTTAACTGAAATTGGAGTGAGCAGCCCCGGTTTGTGTTTGGGCAACAACAATAAGCAGAATCAATTTCCACTCCATGCTCAGAACATACTGCAAGCCTGCCCAAAGCATAAAGCCAAGGGACAATTTCAAGTAATTACCGTGCTATGTTTAGCTAGTTAATATTGGATGGCTGATCCCATTACAAAAGTAACACTTCTGAAAATCTGAATTCTGTTCTGTATTATAATTTACAATGTGACCGCATATAAGTCATTAGATTTCCGAACCCTGGTCTCAGTCACATAAAATAGGAAAGGTGGCAAGACCAGGTTTGTATAATGCAAAGATCGTGAGCTCTACAGGGCAGGGACTCATTGTGCCAGCAATATGCTATGTACAGCACTGCATACACTGCCAACTATGTGTAAGAAAAAATATTATTGCCATTATTAAATATAAGGGCGGTAACTTACCTAGTTGGCAGTGTATGCAGTACTGTACAGATGCAATTGCTGCCCAATGAGTCCCTCCCTGTAGAGCTCACGAACTTTGCATTATACAAACCTGGTCTTGCCACCTTTCCTATTTTAAGTGACTGAGACCAGGGTTCGGAAATCTAATGACTTATATATGCGGTCACATTGTATTATAATACAGAACAGAATTCAGATTTTCAGAAGTGTTACTTTTGTAAGGATCAGCCATCCAATATTAACTAGCTAACATAGCACGGTAATTCTTGAAATTGTCCCTTGGCTTTATGCTTTGGGAGCTTGCAGTAGTTTGCTGAGCATGGAGTGAAATTATTCTGTTTCTGCTTTTGTTTGTTGCCCCAAACACAAACCGGGTGCTGTCACTCCCAATTTCAGTTAAATACTACAATATTAAATATGTGTATATTGGAATTATACTTTTCAAATTACAAAGGGCAGCATACTCTTTAAGCCCATCCTGTCATTTATTATGAAAGGAAAGTAAATAAAGTCCATTGGTTTACTAAGTTTGGGCACAATTTGATCCATACTCTATCTCCGATGAAACACATCTCTCCACTTATAAGAATACAATCCAATAATGTGTATGCATAGAGCACTAGTTGTCATGAACAAGAACCCCAATGAGTTGATACTTACTGTACTTCGTGGCACTGCTGAAGAATTGAACATTTTGCCCAAATCATTCTGCTATAGAGTGTACACTGCAGGGCTTGATCGAGGGTCTGTTTCAAATAGGGAAACTCCTCTCAAATGACTAGGTTTGCCAGGCACCCCTATTTTCATTGCATTGTCCGGTGAAAGGTCTGTCAGGTGGATTCATAAGTGTTCTGCTTATTTAGTGCCTTGATGCAATATGCATTGTCCGGAGGCTCTACTGAGTCCGGTTGCTGGCCCTCTGTTTGCTGCCGGGGCCCCAGCTTCTGTGGTTAGTCTCCTCTCCTTCAGTAGTTGACAACTGGAAGCACATCCACCTGGAAATCGGGCCCAACTTCAGCATCTGTGCATGGGTACAGTGCGGAAACCGAGGCCATCTTCCAAATAAAGTGTGTTGTGGTGAGGGGAATTGTGTGTTGTGTAGGGTTTGCCAGGTGTCCGTATTGAACCGGACTGTCCTGTATTGGACATTCTGTCAGAAAAATGAGGTAATAGCTGACATGTGTCTTGTCCGTTATTACCTCTCCGGACATAGTGACCTGACCTGACTTGGGGGGGTCGCGGGATTTCTCCACCGGGAAAGAGCAGGGCTGTTGCTAGGTTGCCGGCAGTTCCTCCCTCATCCTGATTGGCTACATTATCCAGCAGCAGCCAGTTAGGAGGACGTGTCAGGAGCCTGTGGTGGGACCAAGGAGGAGGAAACACAGCATGGAGTGAAAGGGGTGTTGTCTTAAACAAGTTGCACCTTTCACCATTGGTCCAGTATTTTTGGAGAAGCCCTGGCAACCATATGTGTGTGGGGGGGGAGGGGGTTTGTTTATTGTGGGGGGCAACCCACATTATAAATACTAAAATGTGGCAAGCCTACAAATGACTAACACTTGATAGTCCGTAGTCATATTGTACACAAGTATTTGTGCAAATACCATCCATCCATCCTATTAGGGTATCTTAGGCTAAGGCCTTACAGCTTTCGCCCGCACAGAGACGTGCAGGCTGTGACATCACCCTCGTGAAGTGAGTGCATTTCGGGCCATGGTAGACGTGCTTGGGCTTGTGCTTAGGGGTGTCACAGAGCTGGTTCGCCCTCATTGGGAGAACCGCTCACTGTGACCTGCGTGTCACGCCAAAGAAATCATTTTCAACTGATTTGCTTGCGCAACGCGTGCCCCTACTTCTGCTGTTGCCGGGCTCTGGGCGCGATCAATGCCTTAAGGATCTGATCCGCGCCTTGCGTGGACGCCTTCACCGGGCTGCGGCAGCATGGACTGAGCCTTACAACAGCCCTATTGACAACAAAGTGTTCTTTGTACTGTGGTTGCACTGTGAATTTAAATAGCCCCTTTGTGTTAAACAAAAACAGAAGAACATGTCACACCTATGTATGTAACACTAACCCCTGTGTTACATGGTCTTTGTGATTCCATAGCTGTGAAATTTGTGCCAGAATTGGCTGTCATTGCTCTGAAACCCTTTACAGGCTGCAAAACAAATCAAAAGGCAGGAAAACTATACTGGTCTTACAGAAAAGAAACTCTGCTACTTTCTACCAAATGTCGTTTCACGTCTTTACATCTGTATTTCACAGCCGACCATAGACAGCCATTGAAATATGGGTTGAATAATATATAAAAAAGACATTCTTACTCCACTCAGTTGTTAATTCTATTAATTCTAACCTAAGCATGTAAATAAAACCCACATACTGTAAAACACAAAGTAAGATGAATCTGTTTATTTTAAATCAATGATTATTTACGTGTTTTGTTGGGGGGTAAGGGGGGGGGGAGATTAAGCCAAGCAAATAAGTGTTTACGATTGGCAAATTTCACAAAATGTACAAGACGAAATTAGCCAATAGCATGGTGAGTTTGTATAGTGAATACCATTTATAAGCTGACATTTAACCTGCTCATCACAAAAATAAAGGAAACGACAGAATATCCGAATGTGTTTCAAAATAATCTGGAGATAAGCATTATGCAATATCAATGTTAACGCTATCAGAAACAGTGTACAGGCATAAACAGGTTATAGGACACTCACTTTAAGTACACTCTCGCGAGTAAGGACATAGCCCCAATAGGCAAACGGCAGCTCGCGCATGCGACTGTGTCCCGCACATCTGAACAGCATAATATACCGGCTCCCTACCTTGTACTCGAAGCTGTGCGAAGCGGGGAGATTTATAGCCTGTTAACAAATGCGTTATTTACTCATTTATGCACATTTTGATGATTGCAGTACAGTACATGCACTTAAGTGGAAAAAATAGGGTAGTTGCTTCACTTTAAGTACTTTTCTCGTCTTTACATATGCTCGGACCCATTCGTACGTTAATTGCATAAAAAAGCAAGACTGGCGCTGGCATTGTTATTACTATGTGTTTCTATTATTTTTATTTGGGAATGTTTTCCTGTAGAGTAACTGTCCACAAATTGATATCAACAGCACTGTTTATAACTGTAGTAACTTGAGAGATATAGTTTAACCTGAAAGGCAATACTTTATAGTCATGTGTTTTGCTAAGCTATGTACTTTAGATGTAAGGCATTGTTTTAATAGCTGTAATTTGCCCCACACAGAACCTTCTCCCCCCACTGTACCCTATGTTCCATCTTACCCTTCCTTATAGAGTGTAAGCGCCTTGGTGCAGTGGCCCTCCTTACCTATGTAACAATGTATGTTTGTTATTTATTGTTTTCTCCGCCTACAGCCCTATGGTTACGCGCTACGGAATATTTGGCGCGTTATAAAAACAGATGATGATGACGAGTGACGATGATAATAATATAACTTTGGACTGCTAGTAAATATAGCCTTCACTCTCCTCTTGCACTGTAGGGTTAGTAACAGTGGTCAGGCATTTTTTTCTTGCATTTTGCATTTTCTTAAGGAACTTACAACATTTTGTTTTCATTGACCACACACGTTTAAAAGTTATGGTGGGTAAAAAAGAAGTGTAAAAACCTCCATCCGATGGTGCAGCACAATACACATAATACCCTTTGTGAGCCGTTCACATGTCTAACACCCTGCTTTTCCTTCCTCCTTATTATCTCTTGCTGTAGTGTTTCACTGCAGCTAGGGATTCTGGGTAATGACATGCATATGAGCAGTTGTCACGTTTTTCTTAAATCCATTTTAAAGGCACAGTCCAAGCTGCATTTTTTAAAAATTGTTTCCCCCCTCCCTCCCCCCTTTAATATGTGCCTCGTACATTCCAACCTAGTAATTAGCTAAGTTGCCGATCTCGATCCGTTCCCTTGTGATCATCGGCGAAGATTCGGCTTGGGGGTTCACTAAATGGTCTTGCAGAGGAGTATTGACTCTGTGTGTAAATTGTTGCTGTATAGACAACAAATGCTTGTTACACATTATATACATATAAAGTAATTCAGGTTTTAAAAAAAGCTACAAGTTTTTCTCATGTTCAGAACTGATTTATTAAAAAAAAAAAACACACACACAACACACACACTTAGGATATGCTTGGTCTCAGCTTTAACATGGATCCCTACAAGTTATTTTTTTTTATTTTTTGTAAGTGAGCTTACCTTTTCTTTAATATGGTCCCCATCTCCACAATATTGCTTGTATAATTAAAATGTTTACACTAGATACCATGTCTTCTATTCCCTAATGGAACTACATCACCGAGTGCTGTCGAGTATGTAATCAACCTACATACCGTGTAAGTTCTAAGAAACTTACAGAAGTTCTAATCTAAAAAAAAAAAATCAATGGGGAATGTGCGTGGTTTATTTGCAAGCCTGTAGGGGGGAGGGACTGCACACGGACAGTGTTACCTTGAAAAAAAAAAGATTTGAATTCCTAGCTTGGGTAATCAAAAGGAATTACCTGTGTCTGTTGCCTCTGCACCACATTTGGGAAAGTCCGCCCTCACTGTGTGTTAAACAACAATGAAAACAATTGTCAGAACAACACTGGTCAAAAGCGCGGAGGTTACCATGAGACATTCCCGGAAAACTGAGATGCTACTACAAAGCAGGGAAAGGAAACAAACCCACAGATCCAACCAACGTTCCAGTACAATGCATAAGACAGGTTTCTGTACTTGTAGCCAATTACCTACACTTAAATGCTATTGTTATGCAACAATTTTACATTACCTCTACTTTTCCATTGAGTTAAGTACTGGTTAACATCTCCACCCACAGAGGATTTGAATTGATGGCTTATTGTGTAGGTAATATATCGCTGCAACAAAAACCCAGAAGCTTTTAATAAACATTTAAATATATGGCCCAAGGACCACTGAATGGAGGTCAAACGCCTATTAACCAGTCACATTATCAAAAGTGCCTTCTTTGTACAAATGTCACAAATAACACATACACTATGTATGTATGTATATTTTAATGATATTGAACATTCATGTATATACGGCTTCAGAGCATATACATATGAATCATAATAAATAAAAATAATACAAAGAACACAAATGGGAAGAATGTGCTTCATCCATATACAGGAGTCTGCCCCGAAGAGCTTACACAGGCCTCACAACACCGACCCGGGGGCCGCATCGTCCCGCTCCTCCTCATTGTGCGGCCCGCGGCGCTTTCCCCCCCCCCCGTCCTCCTCCCTCCCTAGCCCCTCTCCGTCTGCGAAGCCTCATTCCCCCTCTCTCCCGGCCGCGACCCCCCCCATCTCCCGGCGCGAGCCGTGAGTCCCCTCCTCTCCCCTCTCCGTCCGGAACCCATCGTTCCCCTCCTCTCCCTCCCTCCTCCGGGGGAGCTGCTAGACCGCACTCTCTCCTCCCCTCCTCCTCGAGCCTGCTCTCAGGACGCGCCATGTGCTAGTCCTGTCTGCATCGTGTGTGCCGTTGGGGGAGGTGAGCGAGGCAAGGGGATGGAGGTGAGGTGCAGGAGGGGAGTGAGGTGCAGGGGGAGTTTGGTGCAAGGGAGGTGAGGTTAAAGGGAGAGAAGTGCAACTGGGGGGAGGTGATGTGTCAAGGGGGGATGTAGGTGCAGCACATTTTTTTTGAGGTTGAAGTGGGGTATGATAGTGGATGGTCATGGTGGGGGAGGTGAGGTGCATTGTGTAAGAAAAAATATTATTGCCATTATTAAATATAAGGGCGGTAAAACCCTCCCTAAACTTTTTGGAGATAACTTCTGATTTCAGGATCAACTTTTAAGAATCCTTTTAAAATAATTATACCTGCTTGATTTATTATATGCAGATGTCAATAACTTATCCTATCTATTATACTACTACTATACCTACCTAATCTAGTATACTAATGATCACTGATATATGTTCAATTTGGTCTTATGTGGGACTGCACCTATACATTCCATGCTTTCAATGTCTTCTTGAAAAGAGCCAAAAAACAGTGATATGCTGCACACCATAAGTCATATAAACAAAACAGTATTACCGGTGCTGCTGGTTCAAAGGGATACCTGTCACAAACATCCAAGCTTGAACTATGAAAAGGAAGAATCCAGCGCTCCACAGATTTGCAAAAGTAATACATTTATTGCGCCATACACAACGACCGTTTCGACCTCAGTAGGTCTTTTTCAAGCCTTTTCACTTTTCAAAAGTAACACTTCTGAAAATCTGAATTCTGTTCTGTATTATAATTTACAATGTGACCGCATATAAGTCATTAGATTTACGAACCCTGGTCTCAGTCACATAAAATAGGAAAGGTGGCAAGACCAGGTTTGTATAATGCAAAGATCGTGAGCTCTACAGGGCAGGGACTCATTGTGCCAGCAATATGCTATGTACAGCACTGCATACACTGCCAACTCTGTGTAAGAAAAAATATTATTGCCATTATTAAATATAAGGGCGGTAAAACCCTCCCTAAACTTTTTGGAGATAACTTCTGATTTCAGATCAACTTTTGTAAGAACCTTTTAAAAATAATTATACCTGCTGTATTTATTATATGCAGATGTCAATAACTTTCCTATCTATTATATCTACTATACCTACCTAATCTAGTATACTATGATCACTGATAATATGTTCAATTGGTCTTTGTATGGTGGGACTGCACCTATATATCCATGCTTCAATGTCTTCTTGAAAAGAGCCAAAAAACAGTGATATGCTGCACACCATAAGCATATAAACAAAACAGTATTACCCGGTGCTGCTGGTTCAAAGGATACTGTCACAAACATCCACTTGAACTATGAAAAGGAAGAATCCAGCGCTCCGCTCCAGCAGATTTCTTAAGTAAAGACAGTATAATATTTATGCCGTGCCAGTACATCAACACTGACCGCTTTCGACCTAGTAGGGGTGTGTTCTTTTCTCAGCTTTTTCCTAAAAAGACCTACTAAGGTCAAACGGTCGTTGTGTATGGCGCAATAAATGTATTACTTTTGCAAATTCGTGGAGCGCTGGATTCTTCCTTTTCATAGTTCTTGAAAAGAGCATCATAAATATTTTTCTGGTTTGCCGAGCTGAAACCTTCAGGATTTGTGTTGGTATGAAGCGTATTTGCCCGGCAAAGGGGTAATAAATCAAGGGAATGGTGGTGTGAGATGAGTAAAACAGTGCCAAGGCAGGACGGTATCAGGCCACCTCCTTCTCTCCAGTTATATCTGCAATATGAAGTTGCTTCAGTCATATTCACAGAAACACACACATGGTCAGATCTATGAATGATTAGAGTGGATTGGATTGATGAGGCCAAATCACTCTTATTTGGTAGTGGGGTTGTCTTTGAGGGTCAATTCCTTGTCTCTGAAGCTTCCTTTTTACAAGCGGGCGGCCTCAGGCCTCCTTCTGTAGCATGGTCTCTCTTAACCCCATTTCCTCAATATCCTCTCTTCTATAATTCTCCCAAGAATTTACCATTTCTTTCAGTAATTCATTTCTCTCGGTCCTGACCGGATTCCAAGCTCGCTCCCCCTAATTTGAAAAATTCATCCAAACTGTGTCTTTAAATACTGTTTTTGTTTTCCCTCTCCGTTGTCCCTATTTAATATGCTGGGAAATTTTAAAGCCACCATCCCGGCTGTTCGTTTGTTTTGTTTCTTAAACCCTTTTTATCTTTAAAGGATGGTCACTGGAGATGAACCGCAGTATTTTCAGCTGCTGCTTCCTGAGATACTTACCGGTAAAGGTTTTGGAATACAGACCCCCTACAAGAGAAATAAGGTAGTTTGAATCTCCTACTGTAAGTGACACAAGCCAATAGGAAGCCTCAATCTCATCCATTGTAACTTCCTGTTGGCCCACGTAATGCTAGGGATTTAAAAAAAAAAAAAACAGGATTTGATACTGGGACCTTTAGAGATAAGCATCTGGAGAACTGGGGGTCTCCGCAGCAGAAAATAGAGCTCCCGGAAGCCTTGATTCCCAACCTTTAAAGAAAAATGGGAGTGCAAGCGACAGAATCAAAGAGACTACAAAAGCACACAAAAGTGATCATTGACAGCCTTATTTCTACTTGCGTCTGCATCTAATATGAGAAACGTAATGAACAAGTGATATAATACAGATCTGGGATGTAGGCATGTTCCGCAATGCTCTCTGAGGCCCCGATTCCCCAAGCAGCATTATATCACTGAAAATAACACTAAATCGGAGTTGATGTTATTTTCCCATTCATTAGGTTTATTGTATGTATGCAGACATAACTCCCGTAATTCACTTTGTCAGAATGTGTTAATGGGAGGAAATATCACATTATTTCAGGCTAAAAGTGAAAAGGGGGAAGAGGAACATCAATCAATTAAACAATAATACAAATGAAAGCAGCAGTTTAAGCAATATCCTACATGTGTTTTTTTTAATACATCAGTTCCGTACTATGAGAAAATGCTAGTAGCATTTAAAAAAAACAAAAAAAAGAATGTTTTAAAGACATTTTTTAATGTTTCTAATGTAGGAAGCATTTCCAAAGTGACAGCCCCTTCCCCTTCTGATAGGCTCTGGCTCCTGAGCCCCGCCCTCTCTCTAGCAGTGCACCAATTGTGTCTAGTAACTGCCCAGTCAATCATATTCTAGGAACTACATTGCCCAAAATGCTGTGCAAGAACTGAATTAAATAACCCTGAGCAAGCGATCTATTACAGTCGATTACAGGAGAACGGATCGATCTGCAGCCTAGTTAATCACTTGTCAGTGTGCAGATTGTATTGATGTGCATATTGAATGGGGAAAAAAATATATATATTTATTTCAAAACGGCAGCTTGAACTGCAGCTTTAACTGGGTGCAAGTGTCTGAGGTGGAGAAACCCTAAGCCACCTGCTAAGCACTAGAATAAAAAAGAAAAAAAAAAGATACTGCACACCAATGAGTATGAAGTATAATACAGGCATACCCCGCATTAACGTATGCAATGGGTCCAGGAGCATGTATGTAGAGCGAAAATGTACTTAAAGTGAAGCACTCCCTTTTTTCACTTCGGTAGAGGTAGGGAGACGGTATTGCTGTTCAGGACGTGCCTATGTCCTACTCACAGGCACATGTGCAAGCTGCCGTTTTCCAATTGGGCGAGGGGAAATCAGCACATCACACAACTACTTGCGAAGCGAGTGTACGGACACAGGGGAATGGTGCTATTATAAATATGTACATACGCGCGAGTGTCCGTATAGTGAAAGTCTGTATAGTGGGGTATGCCTGTAGTCTATTGATATAGAATACAATACAATATAGAGAAATATAAAAGCCACAAGGCAAATATCAATGGACTATAGACAAAGATCGAACACAGACAGAGTTGCAACAAACCCTTGGGGTCGGGATCAGCATTACATTTTGGGGCGCAGCCCCTTCGTCAGACATAATGCCAATCCCCACGCCAAGGGTATATTGCAACTCTGTCTGTGTTCCATTTTTGTCCTTTGTCCATTGATATTTGCCTTGTGGCTTCTATGTATATGGCTCTATATTGCATTTATTTTTTGCATTTCAATATATTATTATACTTCATCCTCACTGGTGTGCAGTGTCTCCTTTCTTTTGTATTCTATTATTTCAGGTTGGAAAATACACACCAGCCTTTAAACGTGGGTAGCACATGATTAAAACATTATTTGCTTTAGTTAGCACATAGACCTTGACAGCAGATACATACTTGGCTCACCTTGTCTTCCCATTTTCCTATCTGCTGTAAAACCTCAGACTCTATTTGATTATTGGCTTTCTTTTACATTTAGAATAACTATGTCTATCACAGTCATTTTTTTATTCCCTCACTGTATTAGCCTATACCAGCTCTGTTGGGCGGCTATACCCTAAATCCACCGCCTTTTCCATAAGAAGTACTTCCCCGCATTTCCCCAGAGCCTTTTCAAGTACTTCCCCGCATTTCCCCAGAGCCTTTTCCATAAGAAGTACTTGTCCCATTGCCATGACAACTTGACACCGCATGGCACCATGACGTGATGTCGTCATGGCAACGTGGCGCCATTTGACATCGCAGGAGGAGATGCTGCCGCTGTAGGAGGTAAGAGAAGTAAATATATCAATAAAATAAATACATTTTTAAAAAAATGTATTTTATTGCAAAAAGTCTCTGGGTTTGCCTTCAATAGAAGGTGGCAAACCTGCCCACAATAGATTTCGGTGGTGCTACAGCTCCATTATTTGTCTTTTATGGACAACTTTTTGTTTTTCTTTGGTTTTGTTCTAATGCAATTATATATGCTTTGCTGAGATAATGACTAGATGTTATGTCTCTCATATACAGTAGGATCCGTTCTTTCCTTTCCAGTTTCCATATAGATTCTCGCTGGTTTAGGCGAGTACCACTCTGGCCGTTGTCTTACCAAGAGCCTTGTACATTATGCTGTAAAGCAGCGTCTGCATTGCAAGAAAGTCTGAATCTCACTCACTTAAATGATTCTCAGAGACTCAGCAGAATTAAGCCCTTATGCTAGATAGGCAAATGGAAAATTGATGTACTTTTTGGATGTACCACAAACAATCTGCTTTTTGGTACAGAGAATACACGGGAAAACGTAAGCTATTTAAGGTCAAACTGGGTCTCAAATTGAGTTCTTCCAGTTCAAAGTCCCATTACTTTAACCACAAAGATGCTTTTGCTCACAAGATATTTTCGCATCATCAAGCTCGAACCTTGGCAGTGCCACAACCCGGTGATGAGCCGGGGGCAGGGAGGGGGGGGGGGGGGCTCGTTTCTTGTTCTTCAGAGTTTAGAAAATAAAAACCACATGTCAGCATGCAAATATGTAATTGTATGTTTAGGAATAGTTTATCAGGCATAAAATATAGGTCACACAGCATTTATGATAGTGCTTTGAAAGTTGTAACAACACCTCTTTTACATAACAAGTAATAATAGGGTGTGATCTTTTGAAGAAATGCTCTCAATTAATTAACCTTTTAGCCCAATTTCCTTTTGTCTGGTGCCAGTTGACATATGGAACCTCTAAAGAGTTCATTTACAACTGGAGCTGGCTATGTTGGAGAAGCAATTTCATCAGGCATTTTTCCCAATATCCACAGTAAGCTGTTTCATCTTCAGAGTTATTAGCAAAGGGGCTTGTGACCTTAAGGCCTTTTGAGTTGGACAGAGCCAACGCAATAATTAACAGAGGCAATAGTCCTTAGGCATGCCACCCTGCTACAATCAAAGCGTCTCAGTGCCACACAGCAATTTCCTCCCCCGTCATCTAATACTTAGCATCTAATTATGAGTTTTATCTGCGTGTCTATTTTATTTGTAGAAGGATGGTCTGCACGAGGTTTATCTTCTTATGTTGCTGTCACATGTCTGACTTTAATGCTGCGTGCAGAGACAGGAACTGATAACATTTTCTTTTGATCTAGTGTATGCAAAATCACTTATGCGGAAACAAAGAGGGTTCTGTGAGTGTAGGGGTAGGATGATGCTCAACAGAAAACTCTTCTCATGCAACGCTGAATATAACTCCCATTACAATCCCAAACTGGAAAAAAAAAACTATTTTCTAAGATAATAATATATATATAATATTATAATATAATATTATATATATATACTTAATATAATATTATTATATATATATATATAATATATATATATATTATTCTATCTTATTTACTACTGTATATAGATAAATCTATGACTATATTATAGATATAAAATGGAAAATGTAGGATGTTTGTTTTTTTTTTTACCATAAAACATATCTGATTTGTTTTATGTCATAAAATTTTTTATCGAGTATTGTGTTCCTTCTGCTGGATTATTTCCGGAGACCAAACCAATAATGTGTGTGGCGCTATTTTATAAAGAGATTATTGTTTATATTACTGCACTAGGAGGGTGCACTTCTATTAACTTCCGAAGCCATACAGTATGTTTAATGTAGTCAGGATTGAATGCCTGGTTTTACTGCAGGACATTTTTACCTCCTTACAAATGATGAATAAATAGTAGCTAACATTGCTTATAAATCAGTGCTTATGCATGTACAAATGTGCATGCATAAAACAGATAATTAGGAGCAGCATTGGTAGAATCACAATCACGCCAATTATAAAACAGATTGGAAAATAATACTACTGTAAAACCCTTATCCCCCTCCCCTAAGGGAGGTCTACTCTTCTGTGATAAGTGCCACATGTTACCGGTGTGGTGGTGCATACCTGCTGGCTCATAGCAGACTCAGTGCTCCGCAGGTGGTATAGGGAGGTTCAACAGGACAGGTTCACAGCTAGTTCTTTCAGTGCAGTGCCTCCATCTTGCAGGGCTCCTGCCAGGGACAGGAGTTCTCCCCACAAGCCCTCCTTCTCCACAAACACACACAGGCAGGTGCTGGAACAACCAGTGTTTATTTAGATGTTACAGCCACTCCATTCTCCTCGTTCTTCCCTGGATTAGGTCCAAGGGGCTTGAGTCCCCAAGAGCCCATCCTTGACCCCCTTACCCCCTGATGGGGCAAGATGGAATTGCTCCCACACCACAGAGGGAGGGGACAGAACCAACATAATATAGGGGAGTGCCAGCTTTAATACCTGGGGAGGGTTTTGTAACCCTGCCCCGTAACAGGGCAGGTCCAGGCACTGACTGGATCACATGCCAGTGGTGTGGTCCAGTCAGTACTCTCTCAGGCATGACACTCCAAACTGCCATTGGGCCTGCACCTGGATATGGTAACATTGTACCCTATCGAGTCTGCAACTCACATGATAGGCCTCTGTGCAGAAGTTTAACCTCAACACTGCCTTTTCCTCTCAGGACTTATAATGTTAGGGTCGAGGGAAAGGGTATAGCCAGGTGCACTAGGCTACACTACATAATTAAACATTGTTTTATCAGGACATTAAAAGAAAACGACAGAAAAGGAAAGTTAACAAGTAAACCAAACTATTCTGATGTTTTCGGATTTAAGACCAACTAATATATACTGTATTTGCCCGATAATAGGGCGCCCCCCTAATTTCAGTAGTAGCTGGAAAGAAAAAAGTTTACACACACATACATATATATATACAGCTTAACCCCGTTATAGCGCGGTCCTCGGGGGCCACCCGCGACTACCGCATTTTTTTTTTGTGGTGGTACTGCGTTTGCCGGAGGGGGAATGCTGAGAGTGTGCTGTGAGTGTATGCAGTGTGCTGTGATTGTATGCAGTGTGCTGTGAGTGTATGCAGTGTGCTGTGTGTGCAGTGTGCTGTGTGTGCAGTGTGCTGTGAGTGTGCAGTGTGCTGTGAGTGTGTGCAGTGTGCTGTGAGTGTGTGCAGTGTGCTGTGAGTATGTGTCATGTGAGTGTATGCAGTTGTGATGAGGGTGCGTGTGTTCAAGTGGGTTTGTGCAGGTGCTGGTGGTGTGCAGTGTGTGTGAGTGTGTGCAGTGTGCTGTGAGTGTATGCAGTGTGCTGTGAGTGTGTGCTGTGAGTGTATGCAGTGTGTGTGCAAAAAAAACTTAAATTTTTTTTTTTAATTCGGGTCCACACTCAAACCGCGTTATAAGCGATCCGCGTTAAAGCGGATCGCGCTATAACGGGGTTGAGCTGTATATACACACACACACAAACACTGTGTGTCTGTCTATCTCTCTGTCAGTCAGGACTGCGTATATTGCTCTGTTGTACTGTCCAGGAGACAGGCCCACTAGGCAGAAGTGGAGAGTAGACCGACCAGTACCTGGTATCTAAATCTTAAATCAGAAAAATAGTGGGGTCCGGTTCAAGGGCGAGGGCAGGAGAGAAGCAGGATGGTAGAGGTAAGGTAGTTTGGCGGCAGGCAAAACAAGGCTTCCAGCAGGAGACAAGGTAAGGAGTACCTTGCACTTACAAGGAGAGGGGGAATGGAAGCCTTATATAGGGAGAAGGCAGATGTGAGCAATCCAGATCAGGAAGACTTCCTGCCTTGGTGGCCATGTTGGTAAGGCAGCGAAGTCAGAAGGCATCTGTAGGAGGACGTGCACCGAGGTATGCAATGGAGACTTTATTTAAGGTGAAATTAAATAAGGCTTTTATTGCGCCTGTTTCTTTAACACAAGAAAATCATCCAAAATCATCCAAAAAATGCAAATAAGGGGTCAAACAAAGCTTCTGTTCCACTTGGGAGTATTTATAGTGAAACCTATGCAGTCCACAACTCCCTTTAGATTAGCATGTTTCCCAGCCCCAAACATATATCTTGATATGTGCAGATATACAAAAAGTGGGAATAAAGACTAGTCTGAAAACAAGGTGTTGCAAAATTTGAACCACTAAACAGCACTAGCAAAACCTTCAGCCACCCAACAGGCACAAAAAAAGGTATACGTGCTGAATCAAAACCGAAGAATCCTTAGCTGATGAAGCTGAAAAGAGGGACATTCTCTGGAAGGGATGTGGAATTGCCACTCAATCCCAAAGAAGCTGAACTAGCAACTCCATTGAGTGGGAAAAAGTGCAGAGAGACAGCTTCAATAGCGGAAAAACTCAAAGGGCTGTTTTAAACGCTCTGAACTGTGCCATACAGTCTGCCTACAATAAGACGAGCACCCGACGCGAGGGAATCTCATGACCGTGCACGCAGTCCTAAGACGATACCTGGGAAAAAGTCCTCCTCGAGAGACTGAGGCGTGCTGATCTCAAGCACCTTCGGAGGAGGCCGAAAAAACGGAGAAGGGCTCCAATCCTAGCGGGACTGAGGTTCTTTTCCCTTCCACTCTCATTTCAAGTCACAGAGATGTCTCGAATGAGATGGAAGGATGGGCTTTGGCCGTGGCAAGCCCAGACTCCCACAAACGGGGAGGTGAGTAGTAACAGGGGATTTATACCCTTCTGGAAATGTGCCTCTAATCCAGCAGTGTGGTGGTTAACTGCTGGTAGTCAATTAACCAACACACCTGGCTGAAGGTTGTGGAAAAGTGGCCTTGAGACAGGAAGAGAGATTTTCCTGGTCTCACAATTGTGGGACTGACCATAGGAACAAATGTCTTGAGCCTGCCAGAAGAAAACTGCACGCGGTTGCAAGACACAGGGGAAAGCACCTCTGAACACTGAATGCTGATATAGCTGAGGAAAAGAAGCCAACCCCGGAACAGAGAAGACTTTCCCCCCAACTACAAGAAAAACAGTATAAGACTTTCCTTTATAAGTTTATTTCTTTAAGCTCGTGCAGCTTTTCATTCTTTTCCTTGACGTAGTCTGTCAAATGGGAATTTTCTTCTTTCAGTTTTAAGTTTTCTCTTTTTAATCTTAAATTTTCTCCTTTTTCAGTCTCTGTACTATTCAGGTCCTCCTTGCAGTCCACCTTCCATTTTTGCACATCTGCTTGGAGGCGGGCTGTCTCCTGGCACGAGACTTCCATCTCCAGGTTTAGGTTCTGAAGCTCCTTCTGAGAGACTTTGAGATCTAATTTAGGATGGAGGATAGTTTTCTTTGCAATGTCCAGCTCCTCAGCGAGACTGTGAAGTTCCTTTCTGGAGACTTCCAGTTCTGTGCGGCAGCTGTTGGTCTCATGATGTGAGGCATCCAGTGCTCTGCGGAGTGTATGAACCTCTTTCTGAGATACGTCCACCTCTGTCCGGACAATGTTGACCTCTTGTTGTGAGGCATTCAGTTCTAGGTGAAGACTGTGAACCTCATGCTGAAAGACTGTAATCTCCTTCAGTGCCTCCTCATACTTCCGCTTCAGCTTAGCCATCATTTTATCGGATTGGTTAAGCTTTTCCGCCATGGTGGCCTTATAAGTGTTTGCAGCATTTAGCTCGGACTTGAGATCGTCCAATTCTGTTCCAGATTCAGAGTACATTGCGAGCACCATCTTCTGTAACTCAGCATTATCTTCCCTCTCAAGTTTCAATTGTTCCCGGAGCAGATCACAGTCACGTCTGGCAATTTTCAGGGCGTCTTCAGGGCTGGTCAAGGGATCGTCACTCACTGGTCCCGGCTCCGCTTCCCTGGGGTGGTTGATTGAGGGTTCCTCACTGTTGGCACCGGACAGACACATCTTTGAGTTACCCGACTTCTGCCTTGGGCCCTCTGGATATTCGGTCATCCGTATGACGAATCCTCCATTTTCTCTAGGCTGCAGGGCATCTCAGTCCCCCTTGTTCTCCGCGGGATCTGCGGACATGTCTGTTCCTTCCACGGTACCTGAAGAACCGCTTTTCTTTTTTCTCCTTTTTGTTTTGGATGACACCGTCCCCTCAGGGATACTGGGGTCTCCATCTTCATTTGAAATTTTGGCAGCGTCACTGGATCCACCATGCCTTTCTTGCAACTGTAATAGCTGACGGAAATATTTGTTGATCTGCTGCTCCCGCTCTTTCTCCTGCCGATCATATTTGTCATCATAGGGAGCGGTCTTTTCGGTTCGTACCAATTTCAGGCACCCCCACCATTCTTGGGGTGTTTTGTGGGTGTTACTCGGTTTGGGTTCCCCATAAGAGATGTCTGGAAGGGCCACTCTTCCGTGGGGTAGGATTCATTACAGGAACGCTGCATCTTGTCCTCCATTTTGGGGCTATCAGGTGTATTTTTCTTCCTGACCTCAGGAGGCGCTATTGCAGCGGTTGCCACTGTATTTGCTAGAACCCCAAATTGTGGTAGTCCTACAGGTGGGCATATTTTGCTTGTAGAGGTCGTAGCTCTCACAGGCATCTCTGTAGACTTTTTTTTTTCTTGGGTAAGTTTTACAATATCAGCAGTTCTGTGCACGCATCCTCTCTCATTAGGTATACCGGATGTGCAGTTACTAGGTAAAAACTTCTGTTTGCTTTACACCATTTACTTGCTAGGTGCAATCCCTCCGCTTCAGCCAAATAATGTAGTTTTCTGCTTGAGTTCAGTAATTTTCAGTCTCAACTTTGGGTATTATGGCATTAACTCTTCACACTTTGGGTGCCTGTTTTACTCCCAAGATACATAGACAGACTTTTACTTGCAGAAAAAAAAATTATATTCTTTGCAGTGGAATATTTCTTTCACTCCCGGCAGGGCGACTCAACACTCAGCAATTGGCTTTGGGATACCTTTTACACAGCTCAGCAATTCCTTTTTCCCCAGTAGGGCAATTTTACCCTCAGCACTTGTTTACTGAACATTCCCCTGCTTCAGCACAGTCTTGCATCAATTTTCACACTTTTCTGCATATACTCCATTCACAGCTGGTAGTCCTATGCGGTGTGGCAGCCTTTACTTGCAGAATCAGTACCGCTCGTGGGTCACCATCTGTATTCCCTGCTTCAGCGAAACATTTGAAAACAACAAACGCCTATCCCTTTTAAGGGCTAACTTACTTCTTGAACCCTGACTATGGCTGGAAGGCAAAACCCCTATTTCAATGACCATATTAACTTTATTGTGATAGGCAAATAAGGTTCACCTGCTTCAGCACAGTCTCTCTCTCTCCTCTTGGAAACGGGGAAAAGAGTCCATCTGTGGTTTTGTGGGTTTCAGTGCAGTGTAGATTTCCTGCCTGGGTGTGTATCCCTTTAACTCTGGTCTCTGCTGCATGAGATCTTTGTTTATGTTGCTCAGGCTGTTTGTAGGCAAAAAGCACAAAAAAAAATTCACAGGCAATCTCCGGGGCCCCTTTTAACTTCAAGGGCCACCTCAATCCCACTTCTGACACCATATATAGGAGGACGTGCGCAGAGGTATGCAATGGAGACTTTTTAAGGTGAAATTAAATAAGGCTTTTATTGCGCCTGTTTCTTTAACATAAGAAAATCATCCAAACATATGCAAATAAGGGGTCAAACAAAACTTCTGTTCCACTTGGGAGTATTTCTAGTGAAACCTATGCAGTCCACAACTCCCTTTAGATTAGCATGTCTCCCAGCCCCAAACATATATCTTGATATGTGCAGATATACAAAAAGTCTTATAAAGGAAAGTCTTATCTGTTTTCTTGTAGTTGGAGGGAAAGTCTTCTCTGTTCCTGGGTTGCTGCCTTTTCCTCAGGCTATATCAGCATTCAGGTTCAGAGGTGCTTTCCCCTGTGTCTTGCAAGCAGCGTGCAGTTTCTTCTGGCAGGCTCAAGACATTTGTTCCTATGGTCAGTCCCACAATTTGTGAGACTCAGGAAAAATCTCTCTTCCTGTCTCAAGGCAGGCTTTTCTAACAAACCTAATAAGCCAGGTGGTGTTGGTTAATTGACTACCAGCAGTTAACCACCACACTTCTGGATTAGAGGCACATTTCTAGAACAGGGATAAATCCCCTGTTACAGCATCCATGTTGGAGATCCTAATACTGTATCTCTATAGTTTGAGCTTCCTGCCACAACCTACATGGTTGCTTCAGGCCCTCAAGGTGGAGCTTCCTCTGTTTTATCCTCCTACCTCATAAATCCGACTGCTTATTGACTCGCAAAGTGGCGAGTATGTACTATTTAACTTAATTTTATTGAAAAATCGGCGCCTTATAATTGGTTAAAACCGGTAAATATGTAAATATCATAATTTAAGGCCTTGGATTTGTTTGACTTTCTCTAGCTCCTCCCTGTGTGATGACGAGTGCTGTGGGCCTGTGCTACTTTCCCTCACTATGTTCCTGGACCTCTGACATGCAGTAGATTTGTTAAACAGTATACCCCCAGGTGCAGCTGTAGGTTTTAAGGGGTCCTAACCAAAGAAATGTTGGGGGTCCGAGCTCCATTGCTCACCACACAATATGCCGTCACCCTAAGGCTTTTGGTCATGCATGCCTGTGAGTGTGAGGAAGAATCCCAAATGCTGCTCCTGATCCTGAGAGATCGCAACAGCGATGAGTGCTGCAGGGTATGGAAGAATTTGTTTCAAATGGCCCGACAGGTGTGTGTGTGTGTGTATTTTCATCTGCAAGCAGTTGCTTTGATCTACCAGGCGGTTCCCCTTATGGAGGATCTATATCTAAAGACTCTCTACTGTCTGTGTATACGTCTGTGTATACGTCTGTACATCAGTCTGTGGTCCTGTAGTTACAGTATGTTTATCTATATACATGTGTGTATTTATTTATTTATAAATTATTTTACCAGGAAGTAATACATTGAGAGTTACCTCTTGTTTTCAAGTATGTTCTGGGCACAGAGTTAAGACAAATAATACATGGTTACAAATACAGTTACATAAATGAACAGGGTATACATTATATACAAGACATTGCCTGCACAGTTAAAGAAAATATATATTATGAGCATATGAAACAGTTACAGACCAGATTAAAGTGTGAGACAGCCTTAGATTTGAAAGAACTTAAACTGGTGGTGGATGTGAGAGTCTCTGGTAGGTTGTTCCAGTTTTGGGGTGCACGGTAAGAGAAGGAGGAACGGCCAGATACTTTGTTGAGCCTTGGGACCATGAACAGTCTTTTGGACTCAGATCTCAGATGATAAGTGCTGCATGTGGTAGGGGTGAGGAGCTTGTTCAGCTAGCTGGGTAGCTTGCCCATAAAGAATTTGAAGGCAAGACAGGAAAGGTGAACTTTGCGCTTAGACTCGAGTGATGACCAATCTAGTTCTTTGAGCATTTCGCAGTGATGTGTGTTGTAGTTGCATTGGAGAAACTACGACAAATTGAATTGTAGAGGGTGTCAAGTTTGCTAAGGTGGGTTTGAGGTGCCGAGCCATATACTATGTCTCCATAGTCAATAATTGGCATTAGCATCTGCTGTGCGATACGCTTTCTGACCAGGAGACTTAGGGAGGATTTGTTCCTGTAAAGTACCCCTAGTTTGGCATAGGTCTTGGTTGTCAGGGTATCAATGTGCATCCCGAATGTTAAGTGGGAGTCAAACCATAAGCCCAGGTATTTAAAACTAGTGACAGGAGTTAGGGTGGTGTTAGCGTTGGTTCTAATCTGGAGCTCAGTCGCTGGAAGCTTTAAAAATGTAGTCTTGGTCCCAAATACCATTGTTACAGTCTTGTCAGTGTTTAAAAACAGTTTGTTTTGGGAAATCCAGTTTTCGAGTCTCAAAAAGTCAGACTGAAGTACGTGTTGAAAGTCGGAGAGGCTATGGCTGTGTGCATATAGGATTGTGTCATCTGCATACATGTGTATTGAGGCTTCCTTACAAGCTGTGGGAAGATCATTAATGAACAAGTCTATGTTTCATTTTTGTCTCCCAATCGATTGAAGGTCTAAGCCAATGCTCCTTATTGGGAACTATATATCAAAGTATCTGTGCTGCTAAACTGGTGATATTAACACTCGAGTTAGGTTTTGTCAGAGCCACAAGGAGCAATCTTGCTCAGACCCCCCAAAAAGGAGGGTTTGGGGGAAGAGAGTAGGTGCATCATTTACCCATTCAAATATGGCATTTTAGAGTTGTAACAGGGTATGTCCAGCTGTACCTGTTTCTCCCCACATAGTGTATCTGCTATGTAAGTCCTGTTAAGATCCAGGCATTAGCAGGTTAATCTGTGGGCCCTTGACCCACCCCCCCTTTCTGCTTCCCCAGAAAGTGAAGGAAGGTAGGTGGTCTCATGGCCTGTGTACAGCCCCTTGTAGGTGGGTACAGTCCATGAGCCCGTCCCTTCCAGAAGTTTCTAGGGGGAGTAGCCTAAAGTTTAGGAATCTTCCCCTCAGCCTTGAGAGGGTGAGGTTGTGTCCCCGACTGCTCCTCCCTGCTAAAAGTTTGCAATGAAATCCAGTGTGGAATGGAACAGGGAAAAGTCACTGGTGCAATATTCCTAGATTTTGCAAAGGCTTTTGATATTATTGATCATGCTATCCTGCTTACAAACTCCAGAGCTCTGGAATAGGGAAACATGCTTTAAACTGGTTTCATTCCTACCTATCAGGTAGATCCCAACATGTGTCTATCTCAGGTTCCAACTCCAACCCCTTGGATATCACCTGTGCTGTCCCTCTGTTTGAGGGGGCCCTACTCTTCTCAATGTTCATCAATGTTCATCAATGATCTTCCTAAGAGCTTGTAAGGGAGCTTCAATACATATGTACGCAGATGACACAATCTTATATGCACACAGCCCTAGCCTCTCCAACCTTGAACACATACTTCAATCTGACTTTTTGAGACTCAAAAATTGGATTTCCCAAAACAAACTGTTTTTAAACAATGACAAGACTGTAGCAATGGTATTTAGAACCAAGACTAAACTTTTAAAGCTTCCAATGACTGAGCTCCAGATCAGAACCAACGCTAACACCACCCTAACTCCTGTTACTAGTTTTAAATACTTGGGCATATGGTTTGACTCCCACTTAACAATCGGGATGCACATTGATACCCTGACATCCAAAACCTATGCCAAACTAGGTGTACTTTACAGGAACAAATCCTCCCTAAGTCTGCTGGTCAGAAAGCATATCGCACAGCAGATGCTAATTATCGACTATGGGGACATAGTATACGGCTCGGCCCCCCAAACCCACCTTAGCAAACTTGATACCCTCTACAATTCAATATGCTCTTTTGTTCTCTAATGCAACTACAACACACATCACTGCGAAATGCTCAAAGAACTAGATTGGTCATCACTTGAGTCTAGGCGCAAAGTTCATCTTTCCTTATTTACCTTCAAATACTTTCTGGGCAAGCTACCCATCTATCTGAACAAGCTCCTCACCCCTACCACATGCAGCACTTATCATCTGAAATTTGACTCCAAAAGACTGTTCATGGTCCCAAGGCTCAACAAGAAGCCGGCCGCTCCTCCTTCTCTTACCGTGCACCCCAAAACTGGAACAACCTACCGGAGACTCTCACATCAACCACCAGTCTAAGTTCTTTCAAAACTAAAGCTGTCTCACATTGTAATCTGGTCTGTAACTGTTATATACGCCTATAATATATTATCTTTAACTTTGCATGCAATGTCTTGTATATAATGTATACCTTGTTCATTTATGTAACTGTATTTGTAACCATGTATTATTTGTCTTAACTCTATGCCCAGGACATACTTGAAAACGAGAGGTAACTCTCAATGTATTACTTCCTGGTAAAACATTTTATAATTAAAATAAATAAATAAATGTTACAATTGGATGTTGGCGAGACAGAAAGAACTTGGAATAACAGGTTTTCATGATGTGCATGGACCATTTGCACAGAATTGAGCATATTCTGTCAGGAATTTAAGAAGGTGGATTGAGACAGGGAGATCCTTAGAAAAGAATCCAAATGGATCTATACACTAAAAACCCTTAACCCACATAGTTTAAATGAAGGGTTTGTATGTCCCCTTTCATATAGAGCCTTATGGCATTTTACATAGAGGCTCCCCTTTGATGTTCACTCTTTCTGAGATTATCTCCTCCATTACATATACTTATACATAATTAAATGTATTTCCATCATTTTTTATTACAATGTATTTATTATTGTTATTCTTTGACCCCGGTAACGTGGTCTACTATAATGTACATAATCTAACTCTACATTGATTCCTTCTGTAGTCTATCAAAGACACTCAGCACTGTTAGTTCTTTTTGTGGTTTTAACTATACCTGATGGGGTAAAAAAAAATTCAGACAATGGTAACCATTCCCTACATAAACCACACTCAACTATGGCCCTGGTTACCTAGGAAGAGGAGTCCTATGACGTAAAATGTGTGTTGGTCTTTCTGATGTCATCAATTGAGCGACATGTCTATTAAGGAGCACGCTTCTCTGTCGGCACCAAAGGCTGCTGGAGTTACCCTCCTCATTGTTTACCTATCCCTATTAGTAAAGTATCAGTACTGCAGATGATTTCAATTAGGGCTTAGTACAGTTTATCCAGGGCTCCTCTGTTACGAAGGGGTTTGTACTTACAGCACCTGAATATACGCATTTCTTATCTTCACTGACATATGGGGCTTATGCTATAAGCACCAATAAGCCACTTATCAAGGCCTTTTCACCAAAAAAGCCTACAGCTATTCAGTAATCCCCGATAAAAGTAATTGTAGCACTGTTTCCCCCTGAACACAGTAACTACTAATGCTGTATAAACCTGTTGGTTCGCAGGGCCTGAGCCTCTGCCACGGAGAGCCTGGGGCGATATAATTCTAACACTTGGTGCAGCGTCTCCACCGGGGAGGGATCCCGACAGAGTGGGAGGAGCCCCTCACAGGACACAACTGTAACGCTCGTGCTGCCCACAAACCAGACGAGACCCCGGTACTGAGGTGGAGTTGAAGGATACCACACACCCAACAGCAGCGGGGGCGCACCCGGAGTGTGGTAAGTAGCGTAGCTGGTCCGGAGACAAGAAAGAATGTAGTAAGGTACTTGCCAAATCCGGAGTAGAATGGTCGGGTTCGTAAGCCAATGTAGACAGAGTTGCGTAGTAGAGAGTTCGTAAGCCTAGTTCGTGGAGAGGAGAAAGCTGCGTCGTCGAAGGTCCGTTTGCCAAGTCCGAGGGGTACAGAAGACAGCGTGGTCGAGTTCCAAAGCCAAGGTCAAGATCCAGGGAGGTCCGCAGAGAATCCGGGTTCCGGAACAGGGGCTGAAACAAACAAGAGAGAGAGCCAAGCAAAAGCAGACAGCACCAAGGTACAGTAGCTATGCAGAGCACTGGGAGAATGGGGAGTCAGTGCTAAATAGTGGTCAGTAACCTATCAGAGGGAGGGAGGAGCGGAGGTGCGGTCCGGAGGTCAATCCTGATAGGGGACAGGGGCGATAAACCACTTATTGGCAGGTTTTTGCAATCGTGCAATTCTAGTAGCCTCGAGTAGGTTAACGGAGCTAATCGAGGCTCTAGAATGGCGATTTCCTCTCAAAATCCTCCCGCTGGAAAAGTTGCAGTGAGGGTGGTGAGAGGGTGGTGAGAAGCTGCCGAGAAGTGCCGAGAGAGAACTTAGAAAAAAAAAATCCTGCCTCGGATTGATGCCAGGAGTCTCCAGAGCTGATACACATTAAAATCAGCACCGGAGTCCCACGGCATGAATCAGATGCATGAAAATTGATTAACATGGAACTCATTTTACAACGATTTCCCTATCCCACGCTACTTCCAGAACGGATTCCGTTGGATAACTGAGGACTGCCTGTAATGGCCCCTAGCCCCTTAACCACCTTAGCGGTTATTAACCGCTATAGTAATTAAGGAGATAACCGACCCTCCCCCACAACCGACCAGGTAGACCTAACCACCCACCTGGGCCCACTATACTATACCCTCCGGCCGGGGTGCAGTCACTCACCTCCTGCCGGGGCGTTGTCACTCACCTCCTGCCAGGGTGCTGTCACTCACCTCCGGGCACTGAGATTTTGTGCCTTAGAAATTCTAGCGTAGTCAGTGTGTAGCCACGCAGCAAACAGTAGGCACGCGGCAGAGAAAGGGAGAGCATTGTCACGTTAGACCAGGTCTTTTAACACCATTTATATTTAAGGGATCAGTCACAGGGCAAAACAAGGCAGTCAAATAAAATGAGGTTTATTTTGGATAAGACCTCGGAAACACACAAGAATACAAAATACAAACATATACACACTTTCCTAGGTGCAGGGACCCACTTCAAATGGGTTTCCCCTGTCCACTTCTCTGCTTCAGGATATCAGAGTGCTGAACACACAGCAGCCAATCAGATGTGTCTCCAGCTGGCCACAGTCCAACTCAAAACTCCTTCCCAGAGTCTCACAGATGGTCTTCACACTCCTTCCCACAGTGTCTCTCAGATGGTCCTCTGATGGAATCTCTTCATTCTTTCCCAGAGTGTCTCTTCCTCTGAGGGTATCTCCACACTCATTCCCAGAGTGTCTCATCCTCTGAGGGTAACTCACACACTCCTTCCCAAAGTGTCTCTCCTCTGAAGGTAACTAATTCTCTGATCAGCAGCTCCCCTTATATAGCCCTCTGTGGCTATCCTTTACATGAGAGGGGGGTTACTGGCCAATCAGAGCACGGATTAGGTTGGTGCCACAAAAGCCAGAGGAGGGAGTGCTAAGGCACTCAAGACCTCCCACTGGGTAGGAGCCTCAGAGTCTGGACAGTACAATGCTCTTACTCCCAGATCTGATCAGCAGCCTTTCACCTCCCCCAGGAGTCTTGACACCTAGCTATCCCAACTCTGGTTTTAATCCTATTATTTCTATGGAGAGCTTCAACTAGGTGAATTGCTTAGTCTTTCTCCATATAAATGACAGTAACAGTGGAATATCAAATGTATTTTCTTGCATGTTAATTCCATCACCACACAATACCAGGTATCTAACCTGGGAAGAATTGCTAACACAGGCATAAATACAGACATACGGTAATTATGTAAAAGACAGGTGTCATATTCTCTAGCCTGCTGTACCCATGCTTGGCCACCTGGACTGCTGCCACTCTCAATGTCTTGTTCTAGCCTGCAGTACCTATACTTGTCCACCGGGATTGCTGCTGCTAAACTAAGGAACATTCCAGACTCTGATACCTGACACCTCTGCACCTGTGCTCCACCTCTCAGCCTGCCTATATAAACCTCCCTTTCCTGTTCCTCCCTTGCCTCTGTTTCAAGTCAGACTCCTATGCACATGCCTCTGATCCTGATCTGTTCCTGTACCTGTATTTGAGTCTGTTCGCAGTAAGGCCCTTGCTGGTAATCTGGCTTGTCCTTGTTTGTTCCCGTTCTCAGTCCCTGCTCCCAGACCTGTCCCTGCTTGCCTGTCCTGTTCCAGTCTCCTCGTTGCCGACCTCTGCTTGTTACCTGCCGCCTGCCTCAGACCCCTGCTTGTTACCTGACTTCGCTACCTGCCGCCTACCTCGGACACCTGCTTGTTACCTTACTTCGCTATCTGCCGCCTGCCTCTGATCTCTGCCTGTGACCCCTACTACGCTCCTGCTGTTCCGGCCACCGAGATCCTACCCGCCACAGGAGTCTCCCGTGACAGAAAACAGAGGACACTTCTGGATCTCGCTGGAACAGATTCTCTGCCTTCCTGCTTCAGCAGACCCCATCCGCTTGGAGGAAGATAAGTACTTTTTTTTGTTTTTTGAAATCCCAGTTGGGATCCTGAAGGTTTTGTTGCTGCAAAGGTTTCTGCAGGGATTTTTGTGCCATTTTCTCCCTGAGAAAAATTCCCTCTTACAAAAAAAAATAAAAATAATAAAAAATTAAAAAAAACCCTCCCTGCAGTACCTGTTTTTGCCATTTTCAGACTTTCATTACCTGGACAAGAATTGTCTCTGCATTGTGGGTGGGCCACTGCAGATTTTTAGACTCACATTTCTATTTTAGACGGTTACCTTTATTTACTGCTTTCCCTGGTTGGACCACTGCTGTTCACAGGGTCCACATTTCAAAAGACAAAAGTGCTCCCATTATTTTGTTACTGCATGCTGTGATTTTCTTGCAATCTGTAGTTCTTCCTATGATTGGTTCTAAGGTTTCACGCTTACCTGCAAGTTCCCCTAAAGTTTGTTTCTCTGCAACCTGTGATATCCCTACGCCTGATATCAAAAGTTTCAGATTTAACTGCAGAGTTCTCTGTCTGATATCCCTACGCCTGATATCTAAAGTTTCAGATTTAACTGCAGGTTTTCTCTGTCTGATATTCCTATGTCTGATGTCAAAAGTTTTAGATATAACTGCAAGTTTTCTCTGTAGTAGTTTCCTGCTGTCTATGATATTTCTATGCCTGATGTCTAAAGATTCAGATTTAACTGCAGATTTTTCTCTTTCTATATGATATCCCTACGCCTGATGTGTAAAAGTTTCAGATTGAACTGCAGGGTTCTCTGTCTGATATCCCTACGCCTGATATCTAAAGTTTCAGATTTAACTGCAGGTTTCTCTGTTTATGTTTTTTCCTTGCATTTATGATATCTTTGTGACTGATGCTAAGGTCTCAAAAGGGTCAGCTCTCCTATCTTGTCTCTCTGTGTCTAATATTTCTGTTGTTCATTCTAATGCTTCTGCTTTAAAGACAAATTTCCTCTTTACTGGTTTCTTGGGAAGTGTGGTTTCCCCATGTCTGAAATTATGGCTCCCACTCAAAAAACAGTCTTAAACAGTAAATGTGAACACAGTACCACTGATTCTTCAGAACTTCTCAAAGCAAGGAAGAAGAAGGAAAAGAAAGAAATATTTAATCAAGGAAAAGATGCCCTAACTCAGACACTTCAATCTGCACGAAAAGAGATTGTTTGTCTTCATGGACGTTTAGATAAAGCGCAAGAAGCCAAGGCTGCACTACAGAGCTGTCTATCCTCAGCAATTGCTAAGTGTGTTCTCCAGGAAAAAGAAAAGCACCAGTTGGAGAGTGACCTGGATGTCATGTCAGGTGAGCTGGAGAGGGCATATGCTGATGCTGCTGAGGATCAGCGCCTCGCTTCTAAAAGTAACGAATTCCTGGAAATCTCTATGAAGGAAATTGACAGGCTTAATACAGAGCTTAAAGTCTCCCATGAGGAGATTTGCTACTTCAAAAAAGAGATGGAAGTCGTTCGGGAGGAGAGATGCTACTTGAAAACAGAGATACGTTCTATGAGAGACGCCTCTGAAGAGTTAAATAGTAGGTTTGAAACTATAAACCAAATGAGTAAGAACTTCTCTGTCCAAGCCAGTGAAGGAGATAAAAGACTCCATGAATCAGAAGAGGAGAAGAGACTATTGATAGAAGAAAAGTCAAGGATGCAATAAGCGCTGGAAAAAGCAGAGGGTGACTGGGAAAAAGAAAAATATCAGTTGGAGAATGACAGAGTGATCTTGTCAAGTAAGCTGGAGAAGGCCTATGCTCATTCTGCCCAGTACCAGACTTTCATGGCTCAAGTTGACGCAGCACTGGAAGCATCTCAGAAAGAGGTTCACAGGCTTACTACAGAGCTGGAAGCCTCTAAGGACAAGAGTTGCCAATTCAACACAGAACTATGTTCATTGAGAGAAATCTCCGAAGGGTTAAATACCAGTTTTGAAACTGTAACCCAAGAGTGCAATAATCTCTATGCCCAAGTCAGTGAAGGAGATAAGAAACTCCATGAATTAGAAGAGGAGAAGAAAAAGTTGGCCCGGGAAAAAATAGAGGTGCAGACAGCACTGCAGGATACAGAGAGAGTGCTGCAAGAAGAACGTGTCTCCCTGGAGCAACGCACACAAGCAGAAAATATGCTACAGAGTCAGCTGCAAGAACTGCATATATATCTGCAGGACACGAAAGAGAAATGGGTGAATGCTGAGGAAAAGCAGCGAGTTCTGCAGGAAGAAAGTTTCCAGACTGCCTACAAGGTAAAAATGCTGCAAGAGTATCTGAGTACCCAGTGTGTTCCCAAAGAGCAGCATGAGGAGCTGAAGGCCAAACTGAGCATAACCATTGCCTCACTTGAGAAGGAGCTTAGAGCCCAGGTAACCCTGTATGAGAGGGAGCACAAGGCGGTCCAGGATCTGAAGCAGAAACACTGCTCCATCCCTAACAGCCAGTACACCCAAGAGAAAGAGACCTGGAAAATACAAGCTGCTGAGACCATAGCAAAGGAATTTGCAGAGCTCCAAGACGTGATGAGGTATGCATGGAAGCGAGCTCAACATGATCACAGTGAAGAGATGAAAGCCCTGAGAAGAGAATTGCAGGATGCACTTAACCAGGGATCTCTCACTGAGGAGTGGAAATTGCAACAACATCTACAAATGAAAGAGCTAAAGCTGACAGCTGAATACACATCAAAGTATCTCACAGCGCTACAGGCGCAGATCGCTGAGCTCAAGACACAGCTTGCCAAAAAAGAGAGGGAGGAGGTGTCCGTCCGTCAAGTGGCTGGCCTGACACTGCGCTGTGGGGTCAAAATGACGGATGCCTGCAAAGTGTTGAATCACACAGCCCATGAGAAGCCCCGGCTGCAGCTGGACAAAGTCTATGAGGAGTACCGGCAGCTACAGGTCAGAAATAAAGAAAAAGAAACACATTTAAGCCTTGTTCTAAGTCAGCTGGGAGATATGGAGTCACGACTCAACTCCAAAGAAGCTGAACTGACAACTGCTTTGAGTGGGAAAAGAAGTGCAGAAGGACAGCTTCAAGAGCTGAAAACTCAAATAGCTGGTCTTTCATTGGGTGATGCTACGAAACGGCAGTCGCAAGAGGAGACCATGGAGAGTGAACTCTGTGTCCCCACTGACTCATGTGGAAAGGCTGCAGCCGTCCTTGATGCCCACATTCCTGATGTCTCTGCCCCTGCTTTTGGGTTGAACGCACTCATTCGGAGATTCCTTGCAGCACTCAATGTACCTGTGGAGTACCCTCTGCCCACTGACAAACCACCAGAGGTGGGTCACCTTGAGTCCACTTTTCATCATGGCCTCCGGGAAGAGCCTGGAGGATCATTCGGAGAACGCTCTTGGGAGGGGGGAGTAATGTCATATTCTCTAGCCTGCTGTACCCATGCTTGGCCACCAGGACTGCTGCCACTCTCAATGTCTTGTTCTAGCCTGCAGTACCTATACTTGTCCACCAGGATTGCTGCTGCTAAACTAAGGAACATTCCAGACTCTGATACCTGACACCTCTGCACCTGTGCTCCACCTCTAAGCCTGCCTATATAAACCTCCCTTTCCTGTTCCTCCCTTGCCTCTGTTTCAAGTCAGACTCCTATGCACATGCCTCTGATCCTGATCTGTTCCTGTACCTGTATTTGAGTCTGTTCGCAGTAAGGCCCTTGCTGGTAATCTGGCTTGTCCTTGTTTGTTCCCGTTCTCAGTCCCTGCTCCCAGACCTGTCCCTGCTCGCCTGTCCTGTTCCAGTCTCCTCATTGCCGACCTCTGCTTGTTACCTGACTTCGCTACCTGCCGCCTGCCTCGGACCCCTGCTTGTTACCTGACTTCGCTATCTGCCGCTTGCCTCTGATCTCTGCCTGTGACCCCTACTACGCTCCTGCTGTTCCGGCCACCGAGATCCTACCCGCCACAGGAGTCTCCCGTGACAACAGGACTTAGAATTACACACAGCTAGCCCAAATCACACCATAAGACAATGCCGGCTTTCTAAATTGGGGGAAGGATTGTCCCAAGGAATAAAAGAATACATACTTTGAAATACATTCTTACAGACATGGGTTACATTTACACATTCCCTGTTCTTCCCCAGATATTAAAGACATTTGGCTGGATGAAATATTACTAGAACAGCCAAGTTACACTTTTTGGGGGGGTAAGTAGCTGGGATTTCTCTTTATTAGGTCCCCCAGCTACCCCTACCGTCACCAGCATGATAAGGGCACTTACTGGCATTATTAAGTCCACAGACCCCCTTCAGTGCTTGCAATCTCCGCTGCGCCCTTCCATTCATTTTCTGCTGCACATAAACCTTACGCTGCTCCTTCCATTCACTTTAAGCTGCCCCCCTCGATACATATGTAACAGTGTTTCCCCCCCCCACCCCTCAATCACAGATAGGGGCCATTACAGGGTGCATGTGGTGCATACCTGCTGGTAACAAGAGGGCTGAGTCGTCCACAATGACTTTGGGGCACAGGATCAGGCTTCTGGGGTCCATACTCCAGATAATACTTGGCAGTGCAGCGCCTCCATCTGCCGTAGGCTCCAGGGATGTATGGAGATAATCTCCCATGGTAGAATTTGTACTCTTCCCCCAGTTAGATCACACACCAGGCTGGAGGTATATTGCAAATATAAACGGTTTATTACTACACACTTCACAGTAACTCAGCTACGCAGCAGTCGTCTGCCGGATACAGTCTCCTTAGATCAGCTCTCACTGGAGATGGTCCCTGGACAGTCACTACAGGCCAAGGGCACCCGCAGCCGTCCTAACTCTTGCCCACCTCCCTAGCGGAGGTAGAGGTATAATCACACTCACTCCTCCCCGCAGGGAAGAGCACATGGGTAGGCTCCAATCTCAGGCTCCCAGTTGTGTGACCTGCCTTCCACAGAGGGAAGGAACAACCTCCAAATTTAGGCCGGTCCTGCCCTTAAGTACAGCCAGAAGGTGGGCACCCCGCTGTCCCAGCTACAACAGGATGTACCACCCCCTGCTGTCACTCAAGTGCAGTACCAAAGGTGAAAGGAAAAACCCCATACCAACTACTGGCAAGCCTGTGAATACCAGGGTTTACTGCCAGCCCATTGGGTAGAATAGTAGCCAGGGGGTACCCCGCTACACATACTTTGCTGCCCCCTCCATCCACCCTCTGCTTCCTTTCATCCATCCTCTGCTGCGCCCTCCTGTGCGACGCACCACACTCGTGACCCGGTGCTATGCTGTCTCACAGATTTTAGTCCTTCAAAGTTGACACCTCTGTTCCTGGCCAATTTGTCCACAGACTTCACTGGAAACATGAATGTAGACCTCACTGATGTTTAGCATTAATGCTCCCATATACATCAATAGAGTCTCACTGATCAACAAAATCACATTTTCTATTAAAATACCAGTTTTGTGGCAAATCCCTCAAATTAAACAGATTTTAGCTTTGGCAGCTGACATCTCTTTAATGTAAAACATCTTTTTTTTTTTTTTGCAAAGAGCCCCAACTAGGGTTGCCAGGTGTCCGGTATGGAACCGGACTATCCTGTATTTGAACACTCTGCCCAGTTAAAAATTAGAGGTAATACTGGACATGTATGTGTCTGGTATTACCTCTCTAAACATAGTGACCTGACAGGCTTGGGGGTCCGCGGGATTCCCAGAGCAGGGCTGTTGCTAGTGGCCTGGGCAGCTTCCTCTATCCTGATTGGTTGCTGCTGGGTAATGCAGTAAATCAGGAGGAGGTGTCAGAAGCCTAGAGGTAGGGCCAAGGAGAGAAGGAAATAGCATGGAGCGCAGAGAGGTGAGTGGTGTGTGTGTGTGTCTCGAGTGCGTCGCATCTTTCACCATTGTGTCTAGTATTTGTGGAGAAGCCTCCTGGAAACCCTAGCCTCTAACGCTCATTTAATGAGGATCAAAGTACTGAAGTCTCTAGTGCCACCTGTCATTATTATTATCGTTTATTTGTAAAGTGCCAACATATTCTGTAGCTTTATGGGTGAATGTGAAAAAAAAGTAACCTCCTGCCTCCAGGGTTGCCAGCACTCCGGGTTTCACCCGGAGACTACGGGTTTTGACCTCGTATCTCTGGGCTACGGGTTTACCTGGTAGTGGTAACCTGGGGCAGGTGTTGGTGGCGGCAGCGGCATCTCCTCCTTGGTATCTCCCCCTGCAAATACTGGCTGGCAATATGGCTGCGCGACGTCAAATGGTGCCGTGTTGCCATGCCAACTGTAACGCCATGTGACGTAACAGCATCACGTGATACCGCGTTGCCATGATGAGACGCTACGTGACATCACGGCCACAAGGGGCGCCACGTTGTCATGGCAACTTGACGCCACGTGAATTCATGTAGCATCCTGTTGTCATGGCAACACGGCATCATTTGACGCCGCGCAGCCATACTGAAGGGATTTGCAGGAGGAAGATACCGGGAGGACGTCAGAGCATGCCGAAAGGACACCGGAGGATGCTGTTGAAGGTAAGTGCTATATTTATGTAACGCTACTCCCCCTCCCACCCCCTGGGAGATGTATGGCTACGTTATGTGTGATAAAATACAATACCTGTGGCTCACAGGAAACCTGAGCCTCCGCTGCTGGGAACCTGGGGTGTATCTGAGTTGGTGCTCGGTAGCGCCTCCACCTGTAATGGGATTCTACTATGTGGAATGACCCCGTTACAGGACAATAAAGAATACACACAGGTAAAACATAACAGTTTACTGTACACATCAATGAACCAGTAATAAAGGTGATACCCACTCACAGGCCTCGCAGGACCATGTCCACACCTCAGTGGAGTTTACCCCAATGAACTAAGGTGCTCCAGGCACCGGCCCATCCCCGTGTCCACAGGAGCAATCACCCACCCATGTTTGTGAGACAGCGCTGCCCCCCACTAGCCCGTGTATGGTTGGTGCATTTCGTTGGGTAACTGTCGGGTGTGTCCACAACCGGGCGCGCAGTGATGCTGATGGGATCCACGGATCCAGTGACGGTAACCGCGAAGCTCCGCCTCTATGTGGGGTGGGTCCCGCATGGATTGTACCACCGTATTAAATGTTCTTTGTTGCAAGTGTCTGGGCCAGATCACGTGAGATCAGAATGCAGCCGCGTCCTGAATGTGTCCCTCACTCTGGTACTACAGGGCAGTGTCCCTATCTATGGGCCTGTCCCTGTAGCAACCACAAGCTGAGGGGAGTGAGGACCTATCTGGGGCCTAAGGGGGTCTCTGGCCTAGTGCAGTGGGTCACTGACTCCCTGCACACACACCCTACCCTTCTGCTATCCAAGCTATCACTGAATCACTCACTAACTGCCCAACTGTCTAACTGCCTTAACTGTCAGTGCAAGCTCCCTTGCGCCAAACTGCCTCTCTCCCTTAGCCACAATTGCAGATGCCCTATTGGCTAGTTCGCGCCACGTGTCTACTGCCCTGGAGTCTCATGGGACATGTAGTCCCCGCAGAGAGCCTTTCACTATTGGCCGCCGCTTGTGCGATCTTCTGCGCATGCGCGCTATTTGTAATGGCCACCACACTAGAGGAAGACACTGCGCATACGTGCGCAAAGGCAAGATGGCGGTGACCTGAGTACTTGCTCCCGTCGGAGCTCTGGCGAGGCACTCGCCACTCCGGCGCTCTCCCCAGCCTCATCGGAGGTGCGTGCACGCCCCTGCCGGCACCGGCGTTACCCGCAGCGCTCCCATTTGCAGCGTTGATGAGCGGAGGTGAGGGGGACTAAGAGAAGCCCAAGGGGGACCTGGGCCACATTAAAAAAAAAAAATCCAGAGGTTGGCTTTTAGTCGAAGGTGGCAACCCTTCCTGCCTCTCACCTGTCTCCCCTAAAATCTATCCAAACCACTATCTGT
Organism: Ascaphus truei; assembly: GCA_036426205.1. NCBI lineage: Eukaryota > Metazoa > Chordata > Amphibia > Anura > Ascaphidae > Ascaphus > Ascaphus truei. Next base: position 304,487,269 of record CM071567.1, on the reverse strand, counting down.
CTCAGCGTCTCTCCTGCTGAAATCCCTCTCCTGTCTTCCCATCAAATCCCGTATTACTTATAAAATTCTCCTCCTCACTTTTAAAACTTTACAATCTTCTGCTCCTCCTTACATCTCAGCCCCAATTTCTCGCTATGCACCACCTCGACTCTTGCGTTCTGCTCTCTCTACCCCTTTTGTATCTAAATCCCTCTCCCGCTTAAAAGTTCACTGCCCCACACCTCTGGAATGCCTTTCCCTCAAAATCCGCCTAGCACCCTTTCTATCCACCTTTGAGATATGCGCTATGCACATTAATGGCGCTATATAAATAACGATATACAGTACATACATACAAGTGATGAATAGAAAGCTTTGCGATACTTTTTACAACTTTAGTTTTTCTATTGAACAAGAAAACATTTTTAAAGGAAATCACGTATAGAGAAAATTCACTTATGAAGAAAATATATTTTGTGGGGAATCGAAATCCTACACACAGGAGTCCACAACTCTCCCCTCCCCCCCCCTATATTAATCAATGTATTTATTTCACTAATTTATCCCTTCATTGAAAACAGTATTCTATACTTCGCAACTTGCTTTTTGTAAATGAATTCTTAGGGATACTTTTCTAAATAACTTTCTTAGAGAGGAAATTATAGGCATGGTTTACATTGGCAGAAATGAAGAAGTATTTATTGAAAGCTCATTTTTTACACACACACACACACACACACACACACACACACACACACACACA
>CM071567.1:303155870-303166779 GCA_036426205.1 Ascaphus truei | reverse complement strand
CTTGGTATTTAATGTACTCTAGATGTCTAGTTATATACTTACCTAAAAGAGTTTATGAAACATCCATTCCTACACAGTACATTACACATAATACACTTCATTAGATAATTATAATTCACATGAAACCTGCATTGACCATTAGGGGCGGGTTTCCTTTCTTATGAGAGTCACATTCCTACACGAGACACTATACTAATATTACCCACAATTATCATTCTAAACTAATCTTCACACAATTATTGCATTCATATCTCACCAGGTGTGGGTCACTGTATTAACACTATCCTTTGGTCTCTCCTTCCCCCAGCTGCCCCCCCTCCCCCATTCCTACTCATCCCCTCCCTTCCCCCTCCACACTGTAGCATACATATATACAGATTTGTCACTTACCATAAATATATATGATTGGCTACAGAATAAACACGCAATAAGACAACACGCCACATATATTTATTATCTTTAATATGGATATTATGGCCATTCCAAGACATGACTGATATATCACACTGTCAAAATACTTACTGAGTCGTTCCAATCCTCACAAGCATGACAGCACAGGTATCTTCTGACTAACCAAGAGGTTAATCTCTTCAATTATACCCCCCAGTCTCACCTCCACTTCCTTAGTGGATGTGTATTCACTAGACCCGATCCCGCCTATCACGGCACAGGGATTTTTTCAATTAAGTCTATCTGAGGGTATATAACCATCACCAGGGCTATCAGAAACATATCCCTCCTCACCCTGAAGAAGCGTGCAAGACACGTGAAACGTGCGTCGGGATGTAAGGCGTCACAGGCGTGACGTCACTCGAGTGGCGACTCTCAGTAACAAGGACACGAACAGGCTTGTATTGATCTGAGCGGCATACTTGTCAGCTTAGCGTCTCTAACTTTATATTGCATACATATACCAATGGCAGTGCTAGACTAAGAAAGGCAATGACACTCTAGACCATATGCCTTGCACTGACTTATAAGTTAGAGGGACCCTGTATTACGGTGGTTGATGTATGCAAATGCTATATATGTACTGTGACACCATAGCAGTTCCTCACTACCCCATATACAGCTGATGAGATTCATCTGACTCCAGTCATTGAGTGTATAGAATATACTATAGTGATAATGAGGTGGTATCCGGACAATATAGACATATAATTACTTGCAAGAGACGACCATAGCAATACAATAGACCTATGTTGCTTATCTGCACACTATAGGAATAACAGGATCCTTTGTAATTGTCTCATGACCAACAGGTCTGGTTCACAGTAGTAATCCACTCCACACTCTAGCCAGAGATCTATCATATAATTAATGACTAGCTGTGACACATGTCCAAAATTGCTGGGACATACCTATCTAATACAATTAGACCTGTCGCTATAGCTGTTACACATGTCCAATTTGCTGTGACATACTTATCCAATACAATTAGACCTGCTGTTATTATTCTGAGAGTCATGTATGATGATATATGGCATTAGACAAAAAATAATCTCCATCCCATTTTACATATCAGCCACATTAGGGATTTTTAATATTGTTTTAACTATCTATGTAGATTTAATAACATTTTATTATTTTTTCTGATATCCGCAGTGATTCTGGTCAGCCAGATAGATCAGCAGTAATTTACTGCAAGACCATTTATCGTCTACACTCGACTATAAGAATGACAATTGAGTGCGGATATAAGGGGAATCTTTTTGATCAACTCTTTTTGATCAACACTGGTACATGCCAGGGATACTAAGATGCTCACATTTTGGGCATTGGCCATTATAAGCTGCAGCTCAGTCAATATCCTGCATGTGTGTTTTTTTTTAATAAATCAGTTCTGTAGTAAGAAAAAATACTTTTAGCATTTTCTGTTTTAAAAAAAACAACTTTTAAAGACCAATTTTCTTGTATTCTTTTTTAACAGCCATTTGCTAAGGCACTGCCCCTTCATGTCCTGTCACAAGCCCTGGCACAGCCCTGCCCTCCCTCTAGCACATGTCAGTGCAGGATTGCTCATGAATATTCATGAGCTTCCACTGACAGACAAGCAGAAAATAAACAGATCCCTTCACCAATTATGTCACCAAATTTCGACCTGTCAATACATGGAGAACGAATTGACCTGCAGCTATACAGTTCTTTAGGTAATTAGAGATTGCACACATAACACTATTGAAGTAAAAAAATAAATAAAAAAAAAAAAAAAGACTGAACTGCAGCTTTAAAGGGGGACTGGGATAAAAAAAAATCTAAATTGTGAAAGCAAATGGATATAGCAACTTCAGAGTCAATACCCAAGGGGTTTGAATTAAGGTTTTTTGTTTACCCCTTTGTGTGAGCAGACGGTCGGCTAATTATTTAAGAATCGCTATTCTGCAACTCTACACCTTCGGACAGAAATGTGTGTACTCAGTGCACAGGTTTGGGCGTTTGGCTAGCAGTTTATCTGAGTATAAACTCCTAAATAATATACAATTATTCTAATTCCAGTTGTTGTCAAATGTAGTGTATATTTTATATTGCAAAAATGAAGCATTAACATCACCACTACATACTACACTCTATCATGTCACAAGGCAACCCATTATGGGTTAAATTCTTGTAATTCCATCCCCTTCATGAATTAGGAGGGTATTTAAACCTACCTACTTTGGGGATGGCACTTTCCCTTGAGAAACCGAAACGTACATCGGGAAGCATGAAGACATCACTCGTTGTGTCTTTGCGTGTACAATAGTGAGACTCACCCGCCGGTGTTCCGGTGCATGTCCCACACAACCACAGATGATGAGAAGCACTTAGTGGAGGTCTTATTCACCTGACCTACAGGGTGAGCACTGTAATTGCTATATTCAGTCGTGCGACTAGCAGATAATCCTGTCTTATAACTCTACTTTGAGTAACATTAGTACTCGTTGCGGTAGTGATCTGAGCATTTCCAGGGGATCAATACTGGATTAAATCTACAGAAGTGAGGTTTAACCACCATGCTTGATTTTACCTGACCTCACCCTATAATCTATCCACAAAGTCCTTTTTAGACTAACAGATAATACTGTTGGATCATTCCATCTTGAGTAATAAATAGTACTGTTTATGGCAGTGAACTTAACATGTCCTGAGGATCTATACCTGATCTATACAGATGATTTGAGTTCAGCGGTCTTCACTACATCGACACCGGGCTATATTGAGTAGATGCTTCCAATGCTTTGCTCGCTCATACAGCTGACTCGATCAAAGCAGGGTTCTCTTTTTCAAAATAGGATTTTTGTGGTTACATTATTGCAGCTTCTTGCTTTTTCCAAATAGCAGAAGAGTACAGCATTTTCACTAAGCTGACATCAGATAAGCAATAGATTCTCCTGGTCTTCCCCTTTCACCTCCCTTTCTTATTCATTACAAGCGAATCACCAATCTAACACGCCACTGGGAGTAATTGCCATACTCCATGTGGGAGTGATCGCTATATGACTAATTGGCTGACCTGACCTAGGTGGGGTTCTTGCGTTTGGCAATATTGGTCGATGTAGCTACACTGCTGCAGCTCCCTGCGTCTTTACACAGCAGCAGCAGCAGCAGCAGCAGCAGCAGCAGCAGCAGCAGCAGCAGCAGCAGCAGCAGCAGCAGCATTCTCATAAAATGCATGGGCTGCCACATACCAATATGTAACAGTTTTGTTTTGCAACAATATATTTTAGATATAGGGTGCTATATTTGGTTCCATGTTGCATGATCTTGCTACATATTGGCTCCCTTTAGAACTTTAACAACAAGCATGAAAACAGCAAGATTGTTGCAAACAAATGTAAGACCCCACTGGGGGCTACCTAATATGTTCCATTATATCCAATTATCTGCCTAAGTACTACGAATATGCTAAGTAAGGACTTTTATTAATAATAATCTGTATTCTAAAGATATTCAGTCCTTGACAATTACACTATTTAATTATTCACCACGTGTTTAATTTTTAAGGCAATAGATACCTAAGGATATTCTGTTGTAGACCTATGGATCAACAAATTATTAAATTCAAACTACAGCTAGTGAGCACATATATTGCAATTTGTGTTATAATTGTCTGACATTTATCTTGCCCTACAACTGCTAGTCAGGATATTTAGTTATAACAAACAATATAGCCTGATGGATGTCACGGGAGACCAAGCTTAGTAAATTGTTAAAATCTGGAGCCTTTGATTGAACAAAGCGCAAGATAAAATAAATTGTAATTTATTCACACAAGAAACACACACAGCTTGATTTACAAAATAACACGAAAAAACACAGGAACGAGGCAAAACGAAATAAAAGGTTTCCAGAATGAAAGTCCACGAAATACAGTCTCTAGACATAAATTCTCAGGAGCGGGGTTGATATGCATAGAAGAGACGCGAAACCGTCTTTGGCTAGGGGCACGGTTTGAAGCCCCTGTATCTTCGCTGAGAGAAATATCTTCGTGCTGTCCATGCAAAAATCATTTACATGTCCTTTGTTTTTGCGAACTTTTGTAGCGGGTACAATCCTTGGTTGCGAAGGAATCGTGTCTGTACCGCACGCTATAACTTCAGATGGATCACAGTTGAACACACCCCCGATAGCCTGCAGATGCTTATAAAACCCTCCCAAGCCTATCTGGGTAGTACACAGCCAATCTTGGCGTGGGAAGCAAATTCCCACCCTATGGCAGAGTTGCCAACAGTTCCTGCAGCCGGGCAAAAGGCTTCACGGTATACCAAGGGTCATGCGCCAACCTCACACTTAACCCGCTTAGCATTTCTGACCAAGCCCCCTTGCCTGGTGGCAGAATGTCTACCTTCCTCCAGGATCCCTGGACATCTGCTAGGCAAACTGTTTATATACATTTCCCAGCATTTAGCACTTTCACGAGGTCGGTACCTTTTGAAGCCCCGCACTTTTGTAGACACACTGGAGTCCTCTCCACAGGGAGTCTCAGAAGTCCGGACTTACATTATGATGATTCACTCCTGGAATAACTGATCATAAAGAACATAGTGACTCCCTAATGTATCCGCTTTCCTGTCTGACTGAAATGTAAATGCCCACATTCCCAGCTAGCTCAAACTCCTACACCCACCACATCATGAATATTATTGTATTATTGTCAAAAAAAGAGTGCTACTGAGCGTGGCAAATGTATACAACAAAAGACACGGGTGCCCAATGCTACATCCAATTGACAAAACATATATGGTAATAAGTATAAAGTTTAAATACTTCAATAATAATAATAATTCGTTGTTTATTTAGTTAAACCCTTTGGCCAAAGCGTCATAAGCCTGAATACCAACGTCAAGGTATAACCAAATATGCAGGTCCTACACTACACTGTGAACCCTTCCTTTTACCTCTGTATGAGGGGAAAGAACCATACTAGATCCTGTTCTTGCAGCAAAGTAAAAGGAAGGGTTCTCAGTGTAGTGTAGGAGAGGTTTTTTTGAAGTATTCTATTTATAGACAGCCACACAGGTGTTCAGTTGGTAGCCTCCATCTTTTTATTTATATCTACAGTTCAAGTGTCTATTTATCCCCATTTATTTGATTTAATTTTTCCAATCAAGTATTTTTAAATTACCAATACTACTAAATATCAACACTTGTGGAGGGGACTATATGTACTTTTATCTGGCTGCAATCGTGATATACCCTTAGCTAGTCATTGTCTACTCTGATAATATAAAAATACTAATGTTATAGGTGAGTGCACAATAATGGGTTCTTGGATATTGCTCCATCTTTGGTAGCAGTACCCATACATACTCTATTTTCTGAAATTAAATTGTGCAAGGTAGTAAAATCAGCAGGATGTACTTTTTTTTCCAGATGGACTTGGATAGACTGGAATCTTGGGCAGGTAAATGGCAGATGAGGTTTAATACGGGTACACGTCACGTTATGCCTTTGGGAGATGTGACTAAACAGAACTTGCCAATTAAAAAGGGCAAAATTAGATGAATCCTTAATGGAGAAGGATTTATGAGTGCTTGTAATAAAGCAAGATAATGCAGCAGCTGCAAAGGCAAATAAGATTGTATCTTGCATTACAAGGAGAATGGGTGGAAGTAAGCATAATTATGCCCCTTTAAAAAGCATTAGTAAGACCACACATTGAATATGGAGTACAGTGTTATGCACCACGCCATAAAAAGACATGGAATTAGAAAAAGGGCATAGAAAAGCCAGCAAATTAAATGAAAATTAGATGAAAATCTGACTTTTGAAGAGAGAATATCTAATTTAGATTTGTTTACATTAGAAAAGAGGCATCCAAGAGGGCATATACAAATACACAAATATATGCGGGGACAATACAAGGAGCTTTCAAAAGAACTATTCATCCCAAGGAATGTGCAAATGGCACAGGGTCAGACCATAAGGTTGGAGGAAAGGAGATTTCACCAGCAACAAATGAAAGGGTTCTTTACAGTTAGGGCATTTAAAATGTGTTATTCATTACCCACGGAGACTGTGATGGCAGATACAACAGATATCTTCAAAAAAAGGTTGGACAACTTTTTTGAAAGGAAGGGTATACAGCGGATATACCAAATAAGTAAACCTGGATAGGCTGTTGATACAACAAGACATCTGATTGCCATTATTTGTAGTCTGGAAGGAATTTAATTTCTCCCTTATGAGACATTGGATAATGTTTCACTGTTTTTTTTTTTTTTTTGCCTTCCTCTGGATCAAAATACTGTAAATAGAATAGAATGTCTAAATTTAGCATAGGGTGAACTTGATGGACATACTGGTATGTCTTCCTTTCAACCACATCTACTATGTAACAGGCTTGCATGATTCTGGTAAAATGGCCTGCTCATCTAATAATTCTTGTGTGAGGAGATCTTTTATATAAAACTGTTCAAATTAATGGAGAGAGCTGGAACAGAGCAGTGAATTGTAATGCCCAAAGCAGAAAAACTATCTGGATTTAGATGGGAAACCTTGAATGAGTGGAGTCTGTTAGTGTGTGTTGCACACATGGCTCAGAGATTTGGTAATTTAACCTATAAGCAAGGCTTACATTTTAGGGCACATTTTGTAAATAGATTTTGACATACACCAAGAGGAAAACCACTTTCCGTACCAAATATTTATTCCTAAACTCCAGTCAGTGTATCATGCATGCACAGAACAACACTCACCTTCCTCCTTACCCACCATAGGCCAGCTCCTTTTGATAAGGATCACAAGTTTGTGATCCCCCATGACAGCAGGAAGGAGAGGGCAAAGGGAGGAGTGAGTTACTGAAGTTCCAATACTTTGCTTTTTGGAATACGCAGCACTGCTACGATTGACCTGTTAGTCACTACTGTAACTGGCAATATCTCGCCGATCTATGATAATGCAAAACATAAAGCAAACATTGTATAAACAATTATAGACAGCAATCTAATGAATAAAAAATCATGAAGTACAGGGTGCAAATGGAACAAAGTGGGCCTAAGCAACCCACTGAAGATCATATAAACCAAAACAAGGGCTCCAGCACACACTGATTAATAGAGAAAACGAAAGAGTTATGGAATAAGCCAAAAATTTAATAGCGGTAATAATAGAACAATAGGTATCACACAAATACCTGTAACTTTTTTTCCCCTTTCTCCTGCCTGGGGCAGAGTGGGTGTGGTTGGTTAATTGACTGGCCTAACACACCTGCAGTGGGTGGGGTTAGTTAATTGATAACCTAACACCTGGTGGGTGTCCCTATTTAAACAGAGGCTTCTAACGAATCCTGAGCTTGCGTGTACTGACTGATCTGTGTGGTTGATTTCAAGTGCTGGTTGTTTAAGTGTGTGCAGTTAGAACCAGAAGGAAAGGGAAGTACTGGGTATACTAGCAGGGGTTGCTGTTTTTGGGGAGTGTGCAGTGGGTTAATCTATTTTCAAAGTGTGCTGTAATTTGAAGCCTGTAACTTTTTTTCCCTTTCTCCTGCCTGAGGCAGAGTGGGTGTGGTTGGTTAATTGACTGACCTAACACACCTGCAGTGGGTGGGGTTAGTTAATTGATAACCTAACACACCAGGTGGGTGTCCCTATTTAAACAGAGGCTTCTAATGAATCCTGAGCTTGCATGTACTGACTGGTCTGTGTGGTTGATTTCAAGTGCTGGTTGTTTAAAGTGTGTGCAGTTAGAACCAGAAGCAGTTGTTTAAAGTGCTGTTTGTTTAAAGTGTGTGCAGTTAGAACCAGAAGCAGTTGTTTAAAGTGTGTGCAGTTAGAACCAGAAGCAGTTTGAACAAGGAAGCGGTTAAACAAGGTATAGTTTATTGAAGTACAGTTTACTGTTAGTACTTCTAAACTTCATAGTTGCTAGAATGAGCAGGATTGAAAATGCCACTCAATGCACATCTTGCCACATGTATGTGCACTTGGAGCAGCTGTTCCAAGGAGCATACCACTGTGAGAGGTGGGAGCGGGTGGTCTCTTTAGAATCAGAGATTGCAGATCTGAAGAGGCAACTTGCAATATTGAGGGACATTGGCAATCTTGAAAGGGAATTAGAGCTCACTGAGCAGGCCCTTGCTTCGACTAGTGGTGCAGATGGTGGTGCCGTTAGTGAGGAGCAGGTAGGTAGCTGGGTGACAGTTAGAAGGGGAAGCAGGGCCAATAGGGAGAGGCAGGTTGTTTCTGAGCTGACACATCCCAATAGATTTGCCATGTTGAGTGAAGATATTGTGAATGTTGGGGCAGAAATGGCAAGGCTGGGGGAGACTAATTCCTCTAGCAGCCAGGGGAATAGTTCATTCAGCACAGTGGGGACTCGGGATGCTCAGATACAAAGAAAGATTGTGGTGGTAGGGGACTCCATTATTTGGAAGGTAGATAGGGCAATCTGTTGCCAGGACCGCATGACATGAAAAGTTTGTTATCTCCCGGGTGCTCGGGTTCGGCACATTGCGGATAGGGTAGACAGATTGTTGGGGGGGTCTGGGATTGACACGGCGGTCTTGGTACACGTTGGCACCAATGACAAAGTTAGAGAAAGATGGAGGGTCCTAAAAAATGATTACAGGGATCTAGGCCAAAAGCTTAAGGCAAGAACCGCCAAGGTAGTATTTTCTGAAATAGTACCAGTGCCATGCGCTACCGCAGGGAGACAGTCAGAGATCAGGGAGGTTAATGCATGGCTAAGAAAGTGGTGCAGGAAGGAGGGGTTTGGGTTTTTAGAGCACTGGGACTCCTTTTCTGAGAGGTGCCATCTATTTTCTAGGGACGGATTGCACCTCAATGAAGAGGGATCTTCTGTGCTAGGGGGAGAATGCTAAAAAGGTTGGAGGAGATTTTAAACTAGGATGGAGGGGGGAGGGGAATGAAACAGATATGGAACTAAATGGAATAGGAGGATACAAGGAAGAATGGGGGCAAGTGCAAGTTTGACAAGCAGTGAGACACCCATAGTAAATACAGATAATACTAGAAAACTTCTAAAGACTAAACCAAGTGGGCGCAGAAAGGAAGGAGCAGATAAGATAATAGTACAGGCTGAAAAAAAACTGAAATGCATGCTTGCTAATGCAAGAAGCCTGACAGATAAAATGGGGGAGCTTGATTTAATAGCTGCAAGGGAGCAGTATGATATCATAGGCATTACTGAAACATGGTGGGACGAAACTCATGACAGGACAGTTAATTTAGAGGGTTATTCCCTTTTTCGGAAGGATCGAACAAATAGAAGGGGAGATGGAGTATGTTTATATGTTAAACCGGATCTAAAACCTATTATAAGGGATGATGTCTATGAAGGGAATGATGAAAATGTAGAGACTTTGTGTATAGAAATTAGCAGTGGAGGATAAAGTATAAAGAAAATGTTTGTGGGAATATGCTATAAACCACCAAATATCTGTGATATTGAGGAAGCTAAAATACTTTTGCAAATGGAGAAGGCATCAAAACTGGGTCATGTTTACATAATGGGGGATTTTAATTATCCTGATATAGACTGGGGCAATGAGATTAGCGTTACAACAAAAGGGAACAGGTTTTTGGGGTGCTTAAAGACAATTATATGACCCAAATTATTGAGGAACCAACCAGGAGAGGGGCAGTTCTGGATTTGGTCATATCAAACAATGTAGAAGTAATAAAAAATATTCAAGTTCTGGAACATTTGGGTAACAGTGATCATAACATGGCCTCATTTGAAATAAATTATCAAAAAACAGATTACTTGGGTTCAACAAAGACTTTAAACTTTAGAAAGGCAGATTTTAATAAACTGAGGTCTACTCTAGTAGTAATACAATGGGATGATGTTTTTGCAGGGAAAAATGTAGAAGATAAATGGGCAGTCTTTCAAACATTGTTAGAAAAGCACACTTATCAGTGTATACCCTTGGGTAATAAGTATAAAAGAAATAAGTCAAAACCAATGTGGCTAAATAAACAGGTAGGGGAGGAAATGGACAAGAAGAGGAAGGCGTTTAGATTCTTTAAAGATTTGGTAAGGGGTATAAGCCCCCAATCAGGTCTCAGCTGTCCCAAGCATGGGGATTGATATCAGCCTTTATGTTTGTAATTCATGTGCTATGGAGCATGCATGAGTGCTGTGGAGACTCTATCAGACAGTCTGGACAAAGGTATAATAGTACCAATAATGCTGAAAGGCTTACTCAGAGCTCTATATATGCCATAGAGGTACTGAGTAAATCCCCAGCAGAAAACGAGGTTACATACTATATCTGCCAGTGTCAGTCTCCCTTCGCAGCACAGCTCTGTCTCAGCTGGATGCGTGCATCACGCTGGGTGTAGTAAGGGAGGAGGGTGGTCCCGGAGGTCCAATAACGGTGCACTGCTCAACAAACGACGGGGGCTGCAGCCAGTTGAAGTAAAAACAAACGTTTATTTATGTGGTCAGAGCGAAGTACATGGTG
>CM071567.1:303090020-303155740 GCA_036426205.1 Ascaphus truei | reverse complement strand
GACTCATTTCAGTTTTGGACATTAAGGCGCCGGTCTGTATTGCTATCTCTGTGTTTTTTCTAACTGTGTTTGGGTTAGGTTTTCCTGGCAGCCGTCCTGTAGTTAGTCACTTGTCACATTGTGTTTGTATTGTGTATATACACTCTATATAATTTGTTAGCGCTATTTACACCAATTTTTTTTTTCCTAGGGATAATATTAAGGAATACCTAATGGAAAACAAAATTATTAGTAATAGTCAGCATGGATTTATTAAGGATAGATCTTGCCAAACTAACCTTATTTGTTTCTTTGAGGAGGTAAGTAGGAATTTAGACCAGGGTAATGCAGTTGATGTGGCCTACTTAGATTTTGCAAAGGCTTTTGATACGGTTTCACACAATAGGTTGGTGTACAAAATAAAGAAAATTGGACTCAATAATAATATATGCACCTGAATTGAAAACTGATTAAAGGACAGACAACAGAGGGTTGTCATAAATGGAACTTTTTCAGGTTGGGCTAAAGTCGTGAGTGGAGTACCTCAGGGATCGGTACTGGAACCCCTGCTTTTTAACTTGTTTATTAATGACCTTGAGGTTGGGATCGAGAGCAAAGTCTCCATCTTTGCTGATGATACTAAATTGTGTAAGGTAATAGAATCAGAGCAGGATGTAATTTCTCTTCAGAAGGACTTGGAGAGAATGGAAACGTGGGCAGGTAAATGGCAGATGACGTTTAATACAGATAAATGTAAGGTTATGCATTTGGGATACAAGAATAAAAAGGCGACTTACAAATTAAATGGAGATATATTGGGGGAATCCTTGATGGAGAAGGATTTAGGAGTGCGTGTAGACAGCAGGCTTAGCAATAGTGCCCAATGTCATGCAGTAGCTGTAAAGGCAAACAAGACCTTATCTTGCATCAAACGGGCAATGGATGGAAGGGAAGTAAATATAATTATGCCCCTTTACAAAGCATTAGTAACACAACACCTTGAATATGGAGTACAATTTTGGGCACCAATCCTAAGAAAAGACATTATGGAACTAGAGAGAGTACAGAGAAGAGCCACCAAATGAATAAAGGGGATTGACATTCTAACTTATGAGGAGAGGCTAGCTAAATTAGATTTATTTACATTAGAAAAGAGGTGTCTAAGAGGGGATATGATAACTATATACAAATATATTCAGGTACAATACAAGGAGCTTTCAAAAGAACTATTCATCCCACGGGTAGTACAAAGGACTCGGGGCCATCCCTTAAGGTTGGAGGAAAGGAAAACCAGCAACAAAGGAAAGGGTTCGTTACCGTAAGTGCAGTTAAAATGTGGAATTCATTACCCATGGAGACTAATGACAGATACAATAGATTTGTTCAAAAAAAGGTTGGACATCTTTTTAGAGGGGAAAGGTATACAGGGATATACCAAATAAATATACATGGGAAGGATGTTGATCCAGGGATTAATCCGATTGCCAATTCTTGGAGTCAGGAAGGAATTAATTTTTCCCCTTAATGGGGTTTTTTGTTTGCCTTCCTCTGGATCAATAAGTAAGTATAGATATAGGATAAAGTATCTGTTGTCTAAATTTAGCATAGGTTGAACTTGATGGACCTACGTCTTTTTTTAACCTCATCTACTATGTAAATATGGAAATGCTACACGACTATAAATGCAGAATATATGGATCTAAAAAGCACAAGAGTAGGGGGGAGAGACACAGGGAAGGGGAATGGGGGAAAAAACACTAAACTAAACTGCAAACAAATAAACATAGAATAAGACAATGGGGAGGGTAAGAGGGGCAACGTTTCAGGGTAACAACCCTTTCCTCAGACCCGTTCCCTTGGGTCCAACGAAACCACAAGGTATTTCCCTTAACCCTATCCCCCCCTACAAGACACAAAGTAGCCAAATGTGAATCTGAGAGAGAAAGAGAGGACAGAAGCCTGATAATCCCACTTAAAGGACAGTTTGAGTTTGTATACACTCTTGCAGATACTGTGGACTTTTGACCAGGGCTTGATTCTGAGCTATTTCTTATTTGGCTACTTTGTGCCTTGTAGGGGGGGGGGAACATCACTGAGGAAGGTGTCTGATGTTTTTGGGCACTCACAGCCACCAAGGATGTCTGAGAGCAGAGCTAATTCCTCACACAGTCGTCACGCAGCTGTTGGAGCCTGGTCACGTGCACTCTGGAGCAGGAGAGGAGAAGCAGCCTACTGGAAGCAGAGAGGCTGGTGAACCCCCCCCTGCAAGGAAATCAACAGAGGACAAGTGAAGGAAGATCTGCCTACCAAAGACAACAGGAGCTGGCAAGCTAAGCACCAATGTATTGCTGTATAACAGTAGCACGATTGTGAGTGTTCCTACTTTTATCTTTTCCTGTAATAAATGTTATTATGCCATGTCCCTCTCGTTTCTTTTCTTAAAGTGGAACAAGTGTGAAGAGACACACCTATCATCTGGATCAAGTTAACCCGTGGATACTTTCTCCTAAGTGGACTTACTTTTGTGGGACATTTTCACTTGGACATTTGTTTATGTAAGTGCACTTTTAACAGGGATTTGATATATTTTGCACTGTATATAGGATAGTTGTGTGTTTTATAGGTTTAAACACAAGTTTTTTTTTTTTTTTTTGCACATTAGGGCACATATTTAACCCACGCGCTGGTATTCATTTTTCATTTATATATTGCTTTTTAAAACATTGACTTTTTTACTTTTATACAGGCAGTATTACCAGCTTCATGCTTTTAAAACTTTGCCACACTTATTTTTGACAACATACTATGCACTGTATAATACAGTAGTATGTGATCGATTCAATTACGGAAACTTAAAGTGATTTGTTACCGGCGCTAACCACACCCAATCTGTGATTAAATAGTGCACAAAAATAAAATAAAATTCAAAATAATTGTGTCAAGGTGATCACTGATCAAATTCTCAACCTTCCAGGAATATGTACAGATTCCTTTCAATAGTAGCTTGTCCGGGATGGAAAGGGAGCGAAGATAGCAGGGATACACCATGAAAAATAGAAAATGTAAAGCATACATAGTGCAATAAGTTTTTTTCAATCTGGATAAGCATATATGTCTTGGCTCTGTAGCAATGCCTACTTACAGCAGGTCAATTAGTAACCGCATTGATCTACACAATAGGTAGAAAGGTGTCAGGATCTTCAGGAAAACAGCCTTGGTTTACAGCATATGATGTCAGCACCTACAGCTCAGACTCAGGAGATGTGAGAGGATCAAAGGCATGCAAAGAAAGGCACACCATAGTGTCGATCGTGCATAAATTTATGATAAAACAACAACAAACTTATAATCGTACTCCAATGTGTACATATTCAAATTCACATAGGATTTTACTTGAGGCAGATGGAGTGCCGGCTCAGTGTGGAAAGCTCACCGGGATCTTCTCCTTAACTCCTTAATAAATCAGTTCTCAGTAGTATAGTGACTGTCCAGTCTTCCGGAATCCACAGGAGATAAGTAAAGGTCCCAAGGAGGTCCAGCCGAACAGTATGCGATGAGTACCCCAGGCACCAGGGTAGACAGCACAAAGACTAATAGCAGAGCAGAAAGTCTTTGCGTCTACCCTGGTGCCTGCTGGGTCTCATCGAATACTGTTCCTGTTTGGACTCCTTGGGACCTTTACGTTATCTCCTGTGGATTCCGGAAGACTGGGACAGTCACTCATACTACTGAGAACTGATTTATTAAGGAGTTAAGGAGAATATCCCCGGTGAGCTGTTCCACACTGAGCCGGCACTCCATCTGCCTCAAGTAAAATCCTATGTGAACTTTGAATATGTACACATTGTGAGTACGATTCCTAAGTTTTGTTGTTGTTTTATTCATAAATTTTATGCACGATCGACACTATGGTCTGCCTTTCTTTTGCATGCCTTTGATCCTCTCACATCTCCTGACGTCTGAGCTGAGGTGCTGACATCATATGCTGTAAACCAAGGCTGTTTTTCCTGAAGATCCTGACACCTTTCTACCTATTGTGTAGATCAATGCGGTTTACTAATTGACCTGCTGTAAGTAGGCATTGCTACAGAGCCAAGACATATATGCTTTATCCAGATTGAAAAAAACTTATTGCACTATTGTATGCTTTCATTTTCTATTTTTCATGGTGTATCCCTGCTATCTTCGCTCCCTTCCCATCCCGGACAAGCATCGATTCAATTACGTCATAACCTGTACTAAAATTTCACAACAAGATGTTTCTTGCTTTTATTCCACTTCCTGGTTAAAGGAAAACACAATGTGATTTTTGTTCATATTTAATCAATTGTAACAGTTATACATTTTCCATTTCCTGGTTCCACACGCATGCACATTGTGAATCGGACTTAATAATCTAATGGGGTGGGAAAAAAATGTAGTGTGACAATTTAATTTTTCTTAAGGAGGAGAGAATAATTGAGAGCTTTATACAAAACCTTATACAGTATGATGCTATGTTTTCATATTCAATCAATTTTTACATTGTTAAAATCACAACTTTTTTAATTTTATCAATGATGTTGCATTTTGCAGTATGATTAGACATTGCATGTGTAATTAATTCGGGTAAGAAACCTCCCCCAAAAATATTAACTTTTATTCTATATTTATTATTCAATACCTTTAACTTTTGCTTGACTTGGTCTGCTTTTCATACTGTTTATGGATATATCACACACAAGCATGTTCTCAAGGGAGTGATAACTTTTATTAAATTTTAAAACTGTTCAAATGATTTCATTCTACTTTACTCCCGCAAGCTCATTCGAGCAATAGACCTAGAAACAATTTATTTGCACCCCCCCCCCCCCACCATCCCAAAGCCAAGCAAAAGGCATTCAACCTGTTATCCACACCTCCCCCGAGCGATAGGGCATTCACACAGACAATTACTGTTATGATTTCAGGCTTCGGTTCTTGGCTGAGAAATTTCTGTCAATTGGATGCAGCATTGGGCACCCTTTGTCTCTTGTTATATACAATTGCCACGCTCAGTAGCTCTCTGGTTGACATAAATATATATTCACTTTATGGTGGGTGTGGGAGTTTGAGCTTGCTGGGTATCTGTGTTAACACAGACAATTACTGTTATGATTTCAGGCTTCGGTTCTTGGCTGAGAAATTTCTTTGCCTGATTTCACACGCATGTGCATGGGTGATAAGTCCTGCATTGTGATTTCTCGAGAATGACTTCACTGCCAATGTGAATTTTCAAGTCAGGGGGGAAAAAAAAGGTATATAATTTTTATATTTTTTTTCCTGAGAGGGCCTTAATAAATGAGTGACTTTAAGAAAACATTATGTGATGCATTTAAAAAAAAAATATTATTTTATCAATTTTTACATTCATAAAATCACTTCCTTTTTAATTCCGTATGAGGTAGCATACACTAAAACATTTTGAGGGGGGCTGAATACTATTCAAAACCTTCAACTTTGGGTATGATTGGTCTGATTTTTGTACGGTTTATGGAAATATCAAAAGCACACACAAAAACATGGTCTCAAGGGAGTGATAACGTTTATTCAATTTTAAAAAGAATTCCAAGGATTTTACTTTAATCCTGCACGCTCATCACAGGATTGGACAAAGGCGGACTAATTTTGTTGCACCTTCCCCTCCCCTCCCAACCCTCACAACAGGACATTCACACACAAAGACACAATGTTTCAGGCTTTGGCTATTGTGGTTTTTAATTCCATGGGGTTTAGCTGAGTCACCTCACCCGGTGTAAACGACCGTGGATTTGTTTTGTCATTGAGAGCGGGGAGGATTAGGACAGACTACTGACTGTTATTATGCACACAGTACAATAAACTTTGACATTTCCCAACTTCCAGTAGTGCAGCATCTCCTGAGAGAGGGAAAAAAAATTGCTTTAGGATTAGTGAATTGAAGACCTTGACTGTTTAACACTACTAACAGCCACACAAAACAAATAAACTATAACTTACTGTACCTGTAAACTATAATGAATTTTTTAAAGTAGGTAATACACACTTCTTATACAAATACTGTACATACTGTATAATATATTCAAAGTGGAGAGTAAATGGTTAACGTTCAATTACCTTTAATATACAATAAGGCTAACATTTAAACAGCATCCAAGAGATGTAGTGCACAGCCAAGAGAGTGGGTCAAAATTGCAATAAAAAATCAAACTTTATTCATCCATTAAAAAACAGAGGTGTAGAGACATCCTACATGTTTCTTGCATCCTGCACTTTATCAAGGAGTATCTACTGTATAATGCCCTCTATAAAAGGGAAGCCTTCTGGAATTTTTTTCTTGATACTCTTATTCCCAGGGGGTTAAATTCAGAATGGAATCTCAAATGTTTCCTTTACTGTAGTATATAATACCCATTATGTCTAATAAATATTAATTTCACCATTGGAAATTTACATTGATATCTTTATTAGTATATACTTAACAAAAAATACAAAATTTATAGCATGTATTGTTTATGAAACATGTTGAAGTATTACTGTGGATTTGCTTCCATTTATTCGATTGTGACTACTTCATTGGACATTGATATACTAAATATACATTTATGTGTAAGTTCTGTCAATTTTTGCCTGGGATATATATTCCATTAATATATTATTTGATCAGAATTTATGTTATATGTAAATATATTTTTTATCTTTCTATTATTAGCTTTATTTTTTGGTTTAGCATGGTATTCTTAATGTGATTTAAACCATATACATTATATGATATGAGGTTGGATTATGTAGGAAACTAAATTTGTTTTTCTTAATAACAATTGAATATATGAATGTATGTTATTATTAAATTGACATCTAGACATCTAGTCATAAGTAACGTTACAATATATTGAGTCTCTATTATGGGTAAAACCACAAAATTTCTTTCAATCTACCAATATATCATTCTTATTTGAAATGTTGTGCAGATTTTCAAAGTAATTTTTTAGGTGTTCTCTATTTGCAAGATCTACTCATATTTTAATTCATCATGTCCCTATTTAGGGTAACGAGACATCAGAATCGACATTGTTATTTGTCACGTTATATCCATTAATTCCATTACCATTACTGGAAGAAGTTCTGTTTCTGTTCTCTAAAATTGTATTATTTTATTAAATGAAGGAACACATTGTTTCCACATAGATAATATATTATATTTAAATTATCACTCTGTTGTTATCAATGCTACTATTTAGCATCAAATATGTGCATGACTGTGGGTCTATACATTGTATGTCTATATGTAAACCAATATATGATGACTGTAACAAATTTCCAAAATAGAATGGATTATTTGTTTATAATTTATTCAATTGCTCAGTGGTATGGTTTATAATTAACATACTCTATTTTGACCACTAAGTTAACGGACAGCTTGTTAGTTTGTTATTGTTCTTTTTGAAATCGGCAGCATGAAGATTACTAGCACAGTTTACATTTTTTGTATCTGCTTATTGCAGTAGCACAGCTGATCACTGGTTGGGACTAACTAGTTACATAGCATATATCCAGGGTGGGCAACCCTGTCACCATTCGCCACTTGAATTGGCAGGGAAACTGTGGCGAACATGGCCGCCGGGACTCCCTGGGGTGGGGGGGTGGATTTCTAACGTTCGCTAACAGGCAGCAGGGGGAGATGGTATGCGGCACCAGGCTGAAAGCCTGGTATGAAAGCAGGACTGCAAGGGAGGTGCGCCATCTAGCAGCCTGACCCGGAACTTCCTGTCTGCTTCTACTATAGAGCGCTCCTCTCCCGTGCTGCTCCTGCTCTGACTCAAGAGATTCTACTACAAGACAAGTTAGGCATGGATGGGAGGACTGGGAGAGATGTGAGGGGCCTGGGAGAGATGTGAGGGGGCTGGGAGAGATTTGAGGGGGACTGGGAGAAATGTGAGGGGCTGGGAGAAATGTGAGGTGGGCTGGGAGAGATGTGAGGGGGGCTGGGAGAGATGTGAGGGGGCTGGGAGATATGTGAGGGGGGCTGGGAAAGATAATGTGAGGTGGGGCTGGAGAGAGTGAGGGGGCGGTGCAGAGATGTGAGTGGGGCTGGGAGAAAGAGTTGAGGGGAGCTGGGAGATATATGTGAGGGGGGCTGGGAAAGCGACTGGTGAGGGTGGACTGGGAGATTGTGAGGGGGCGGCTGTGGAGAAGAATGTTGAGGGGGCTGGGAGTAGATGTGAGATGTGAGGGGGCTGGGAGTGATGTGTGATGGGGGCTGTGGAGATAGTGTGAGATGTGAGGGGGGGGCTGGGAGATGTAGGGGGTTGAGGAGGTATGAGGGGGCTTCTGTCTTATTTCCCCCCACCAAATGCGTCCTGTCAATCTGAATAAAAACATTAAAAAACATAAATTACATAAAAAAACAAAACATCTTTCCTCCTGTCGTCTCTAACTCCCCCCCCCCCCCCGGCTCTCTTTCTCTACCCCCCCTCCTGTCTCCCTTCCCCCCCGCCTGTCTCCCTTCCCCCCCTGTCTCCCTCCCCCCCCTGTCTCCCTTCCCCCCCTGTCTCCCTTCCCCCCCCTGTCTCCCTTCCCCCCCTGTCTCCCTTCCCCCCCTGTCTCTCTTCCCCCTCCCCCCCTGGTGAGAGATAATTCTTTCCAAAACTTTTGACTCCCACCACTGGGGGGGGAGGGGGGTAGGGTTGCTTGATGATGGGGAGATCAAGGGTTGCTGGGGGAGATGATTAAGGTGGGGTGATAAATGAATGGTGATGAGGGGGGTTAAATGAATGGTGATGAGGGAGGGTTAATGTGAGTATGGTGATGAGGGTGGCGGTTAATGATTAGTGTTGATGATGGGGGTGAGGTATGATGATGAGGAGCCGGTAGTGTGGTGGCGTGAAGAGAGATGAAGAGGGGGTGAGATGAACTGATGTGGGGTTTGCACGATCTGAGGGCTGTTCTATCGTAGGGCGCGCCTTGTCCTGCGCCTGCGCTGCACGTGGCAGTTTATATGTGGCTGATGTTTAGCAGCCTGTTCTATAATGGTTTTACCGCGCTTACCACCAGCTTAGAAATGAGGTGTGTGGGTGTGTGTGTGTCAGTGCAACTGTTTGGGGTGTTAAATTGTTAGTGTGTCTTGTGGATGTGTGTGTGTGTGAGTGTGTTGTGTGTGTGGGTGTGGTGTGTGTGTGGTGTGTACATGTAAAATGTAAAATGTTAATATATCATCATTTTAATTAATGCATTTCTTTCTATGTATTTATTAATCGAAAACTATTTACACTGAGGAACACACATCACGTTTATACGACGACACTTTATTATTTTGCGGCTCGAGCTTATCCCACACTAATTCGGGTATACCCGGGTGGTATTGGTTTTCGACTGTTTCTTTTCCTGCCCGATGTTGCATGGTGGTTATTTTCCAGGCAGGGATTGACACAGCATTTCTTAATGCCTCTCCGCTGTCTCTGACATTACCGTCCACAGTATGATAATACATTATTATACTGACATTAACATATTCATGACTTTTATGCCATCGTGTGTAGACACGCGAAGCATGTGCAGTCCTATTAATCGCTAACATTATCATTTCACAGGTGATCAGCATCCTCCGCGTCAGCGCATGGCATGAACCCAGCGCTGGGAAGGACAACGTCAACGGGGCTTGTCGGCAAGCGTGAGGAGCGGCGCATTCCAGTATCTGCCGTACTACGGTCTGTGTGCTTTAAGTTTGCTCGATAGGGGCGTGAGTATAACATCACAGCCCACAGCAAATCAAGCAGTACCTGTCTACTCGCTCACAGCAATACACACAAAAGCATGTGTCCGTGCACGCACGTTCCATTACAGGCACGCGCGTTTCGCACACACGATAGAACGTCAGCCATGAGATTTCTACTTGTTTCAACATACAATTGTGTTGTAAATTTTCGCATGCACACATAACCAAAAAATCAATTTTTTTTACATGTTGTGGCTATTTTTCACTTCTAATTCCCACACACTGTGGCAATTGAAAACATAGGTTGCCTCAACCCCTTGCATATATGATACATACAAAGAATACACAATAAGCAGCGCAAGCCAGAGAAAACAGAAACAAAGCAAATGTAAGTCCAACAATAGCCTAAATGCAAAAAATTGAATGGTGATGGGAGGGGAAATAGGATGGAAGGAAGTAAAAACAAAATCACTCACACAGCCATGTGTGAGTTATATCCCATCATAACAAGGTACGGCTTTACCTACGGGCTTGCTTCATTGATCACTGGTCCTGACGGAGATCTACAGGAGAAAGGAGGGGAGAACAGCAATATGTGTATGACACTTTCAATTGACAATAAATGGTGTGGGGTGGATAAATAGATATTTAAAAACCACTTCACATGGCCATATGTGAGTGTAGACACTCATAGAGAATCCCAGCCTCTAGAGGTGGTGAGCACAACTTCTTTAGTTAAATCACAGCAGGTAAGCCAGGTAAAAAACGAACTT
The DNA here is from genome assembly GCA_036426205.1 of Ascaphus truei. NCBI lineage: Eukaryota > Metazoa > Chordata > Amphibia > Anura > Ascaphidae > Ascaphus > Ascaphus truei. The sequence goes on along the minus strand of CM071567.1, from coordinate 303,145,276 downwards.
AATGTATAAAGAGTAAAAAGCGTCCAATGTGTAAATTTCCCGGAACTCACGGCAGCTCTCCTGTATGGCGCAGATCATGCGTTGTACCCTACTTCCGCGCCGAAAAGTCTGGCGGCGAAACGGCGATCCAGGTGGAAACTGCGGTGGTAGAAATGATCCAAAAATCCTCCTTCAGAACACATGTTTCCATCGTAAGCTTCGGCAGGTTCTGGAGGAGGGTCTCTGTGTCCTTCCTTATAATGATGGATGTGATCCACAAATCAATCTGCTGCAGTCTGGTATGGCGGGGGTCCATTGTGCAGTGCTCCCACTGAAGTAAAGCTGTCCAATATGTGCCTGTAAATCTGGCATAACCCGCTCTTAGTGACCCAAATAGTTACATGGTTCACAAAGGAAGGAGTATCTTCAGTACGTTATGCTAAAAATAATGCATACAACATGATGATGATAAAGAGTATTAAACACAGTTCCTACGGTGCGGGGGTCCTTCGCGCCATAGATAAAGCATTAAAATAGGCTGCCGCTGATATGGTGCCCTGTCTCATAACCCCCTAGAGTGGGAGCAATAGTTGTCCGGTCATATATGTTAATGCCTGTAAAATTTTCAATAACCGTTACTCAGTACTAGGTACATAGGTTGTCCAGAGAGAGTTGCAAAAAGGCATAAAATAAGCCTCAGTTTGAAATTAGCAAATAAACTTATAATCTAAAAGCAGTCCTTTAAATAAATCAATAGCTAGATCATTAAAAATAGCTGCGGCCCCAATGGGTGCCTATCTCCGTAGCCCTCAAGGGAGATAATAGTTGTCCAGGTATATGCCTGTTAAATTTTCAATCACTCAGTATCTACATACAAGGTGCCAGAAGAGGGTTTCAGTAAAGGCATAACATGTGCCCCATTTGAATTAGGCAAATAACGATTAAAAATCATAGCATACTAATCAGTCTGTTTAAACAATACTGGTGGGGTCGTGAACAGTTCCTTGATGCCAAGATAGAACTGTGAACGGCTGGCCCTAATGGATGCCAGTCTCAACACGTAGCTGCAACCTGCTGATTGTATGCACAGAGAAGTTTTTGCACCTATTACTTCAGAAAATTAGGGAACAAATACATAAAAACAACATTATTGACATGATACATCAACACTCAATGCTTAAAAGAAAAACTACTTAATCGAACTAATAATGGTCTATCCCTCCAGTCGATTAATAGTGGAGCGGGATGACTGCTAGGAACAGCTTATCAGATGGTCTTAATAACTTCTCATCACTTTACCACACTGGTATTAGTAACTGCTGATATACATTGATAGATTGTGATGGCACACAATGAAAGAACGACTGATAACTACATAAAATGCAATAATACCAAATAACATCATAAATAGAGAAATATCAATAAATAACGGTAATATCTTCGAATAGAACAGAATGGGAAAAAGGTATAAGCTTGATGCCTGATTGATGCAGGGTGGAAACAGGGATGTTAATGAGAAGATAAAACTAAAAGAGCAATGTTATCAAGATACATTTGAGACATTAAACATCAACCACAAATTTTTTTTTTTGATAACATCTTAAGGCATCTAAGTCCTATATGATATTCAGTCGTTAGATGCTCTCGCCTTTGCGGTGTTTAGGTTTTTCCATCCTGTGATCCTTCTGTAGTTCTTTCCGGTGCTAAATGGTCTTTCCATAGGATCTTATGCCCTCCCCGTGGGGAGTTATTATTTTACTCAGAGTTGATTCCCACTGGATGTGTTTTATGCTACTTGGCTATGGTCTGTCATGTTTGCTGCTCGTTGTCCCTTTTAAGCCGAGTGGAGATGGTGAGGGAGTGGTGGTCTTTTTGCTTCGTCTACGGGTACAATGTCGGAACCTATCGATGCGTGAGGACGGCGGAAGAATGCTAGGTGAAGTGCGGAGGTGAACAAATGGCGGTTCGTGACCAGAGGGGCTGATGGGTGATCTGAAACAATACAAAATAGATCCTAGAGCAAGTGTGTTGAAATGTATTGCTGAAAAAACGAGGGGAGGGTGGCAGGGAAAGATGAGGTAAAGGCAGAGACAGCGCTCCCCGTCGGCCTTCCGCCTCCCATAGGGACATGTTCAATCACGCCTTGTATATCAGGCCACCAGGTTACTTGTTATGTTCAATTAAAACTGTTTTGATACACTGTGTGTAACTAAACACCTAGATATATTGTCGATATGTTCTAGTATGCCACTCAGGGGCCTACCGCGTACGGCCTACATACGCAGTGATCACATGGGCACTGCAGTACGTACAACATAAGTGGTTCTACAATTTAATAAAGTGTTGTCTTAAATTGTTTCTCTGGCTACTGTTGAATTAAAATGGTTTTCTCTTCCTCTTTTTTTTACAGGCTTTACAACTTGAACATTTATAAAACCTGGATTTCTGATGATAACCAGTTCCTCTTTTTTGGTGCAGTTTCAAATGTGCTTGGGGCGCTAACTTAGTTTTTTAATTATTTGCTTTTTTTAAAAATGATCCTTGGGTTTTCCGGTAGAACACCTTAAAGAGGGATCTTGGTGCAGAGATGCCAATGCTTTTTATTACTCCTTGATCTTCTATAAGACCCTATTGAAACTGATGATAACGTACCTCTGATCATACTACCATGGGTCTTTTTCTTTAGGTTTAAAAGTTCGGTTTCTATCTAGTTTGGCCCAATATTGAAGACTCGCTTTGTCTAAAAGAGTTTTCGTCATAACATATCCGTTCCAAAACTTTTTTTTAAATGTGGGCCTGTTCTGTCTAGTAATTTTTGTTTTCAGTGCAATACTGGTGTATGCGCCTAAATTGGCCTGGGGAATGTTATCCAGCCATTTTTATTGTGGTGCAAACTGTTCTTCATTAAAATTATTACTGTCTATTTTCTTAAAATGGTCTAGTTTTGAGAATGTTGTTCTCAATAGTATATGTAAGTCCAAGAATCCACTGACGAGGCTACTATATGTGACGTAAATGCCAAATTCAAAACATTCCATTAATGTATGACAAACAATGTATCCAGTCAATTCTCTGACAATCCTTGCCAGATAAGAGAATGTCATCTATAGAGCGGCGCCAGAGACTAGGTTTGCGCCGAAATGGGTTGTTGTGGTCCAGATTTTATCCATTTCCACCATACCTCATAAAGATTGCTGCCATAACGTGGCGCAACACTAGTTCTCATTGCAGTGCCGCAAGACCTGCTGTAAAAAGTTATTGGCCGTTAAAGTTGAACACGTGTTTAAGAATAAATAGAATACTTTGCCAGTATAAAGTGCTTCTGTTGTCTAATAATGTAGTCATCGTCTGGGTCTAAAGCTCCCTACTTTGCCTTCATGCCTTTTGTATGTTGGTTTCCTGTAGATACTCGTTCACAGTGTACCATAAAGCTTCCACTACTTAGCAGAATGCATCATGGCTGGATAGGACCTCATACTTGTTGTGGAGGAAAAGTTATTGTAACAGAGACATCCGATTATGGCTCGGAGCTGGGCTTTTCTGGCATACCGCTTGGATCTGAGATATGCCAGCACTCTAGCACACTCCATTATCATCGAGGATGGGCCAGCTTGATCCCCTTGAAGTCTGAGTGAAGAATAGTCTTTTTTAAAGCTGTCGAGTACATCGACAGCTCGGAACCGTCAGGTCTGGTCATTCGGTGTGGTTCTTCGGGGGGGCTCGGCTGAGGCTGGGGGGGGGGTTCGGGTTGGTGCTTCGGGGCGGGGCCGGAGACAAAACCACTCTCCCGTGGCATGCATAAACTGCACGTCGTTTTGGATCGTTAACTTCTTAGGCGACTAGGATCCGGCCTGTTCTCCTGGCGTTAGTGATTGCGGGAATGAGTGTGTTAAGGGGAGGGGGGTGTTCTTCTGTTCTCATTTTAAAAAGCTTAAAGTGGTTGTGTCAGTCAAATTTTGTATCGCTTCTGCTGAGTGAGTAGGTTTTGTCCATCAAGTACAACTCCTCCGCCTTGTCTGCTTGTTTCAATGATGTCTTGTATCATTACATTTCTTAAGCGCTTTGCTCTTTTTAACTGAGATTTATCTCTCATATATCTTAGGTGTTTGGTAATCTCTTCTAGACGGCTCAAATACGTTTGGGTAAACAACATTCTGAAATGGTTGCCCTAAGCCCACTGGATAAAAAAATTTAGATCTGTTTTTGAGTGTAGTGTGTATAAGGATTTTTCTGGAGAGGTTCACTGTGGATATTGATTTTGAATACAGGCGTTTTCTCTCGTCATTGGCTTCCTTATTTAGAAAAATTTTCAACGTAATGTCTGCACGGAATTTATGGCAATCAATGTTACAATCTACTCCTGAGCTCCGTCAGGACCAGTGATAGATGGTGATCATGAAGCAGCGTCAGTGCTTACAAAACAACCTTTGTGGGTTGTGTATACACTCACACATGGCCCGTGGTGAGTGATTTTTGATCTACCTCGCCTTCCTCACCTATTTCCCCTCCCGCATCACACATTCAATTTATTTTAGCATTTTAGGTAATGGTGGGTGTGACTTCATTTGGCCTGTTTCTGTTTTGGTTTTTTTTTTGCTTTGCGACTCGCCTATTGGTGTCTTGCAACTGTGTGAGGATCCGTGAGGTTCGGTTAACCGCTGAGCAAGCAAAGACCAGCGTCTAGTGATTGCATGATTTATTTATTATGGGCATCAGTGCGTCCGCTCTCCTATCATACATTCCAACTAAAATGACTCCCATATATTTTGGTTATCGTGTGTTTTAATTGTGAGGAGTGCCCCATTCTTTGTAACTCAGTTGTCCCTTTTTACTCCATTTCACTGGTGCGCAGCATACCTGAATCAAAGTAGATAACTATCCGAAACCAGAATATATTATTGAAGCCACAGGAGAACTATATTGAGGTTGTGGAGGATATTTATTTGTTTCCATTTCGCCCTAAGTCAAAAAGAATAACGATTATTAGCATGCTCAGAATGAAAAGAGCCGATGATCGCAAGTGCAATTGTGAAGTAGATCCTGCACAACAAATCGCTAAACTTGGATTTATCTTCGAGGACGAGATACTCCAAGAAGGGTTAGATTATGATTTTTGGAAAGTATTTAAGAGTCAACGTATACCAAAGAGTCATAACGCCTCCAAAAAGCTACTTTCGACCATGCCGATATTGAATAATATGTGGCCTGGGAGAATACATTAGATAAATGTTCTACTAACGCTTTAATCAAATTATTTCAAGCATAACAAACACTAACATATTGATAAAGAATTTACACTTTAAAAAATAAGTTTAACCCCTTTTTGCAAAACACGAAGTGTATAATAAAAAGGAATAAAACTCTAGTCACAGAATTGATACTCTGGAGAACAAGGATAGTAGAACAAAAAGAATACCAAATTCAACAAGATATGAGGAGGACTATTTAGTGTGTACCAATATCTAATGTGTCTAAGTGAAGTGTGAAAGACAATTTATCATGGTAACTAGTGACGTTATGTCACTCTCACCATGAGTTATAGACCACAGACAAGGACATGAGGCAGTAGGAAGAGCTTTAAGTACACCGACGATGACTTATTAGACGAGCAAAGACATTTAATACGGACAGTATTCTATTTATTCTTAAAACAAATTGGTTCAACTTTTACGGCCATACTTTTTATCGGCGTTGCGCACGGTGGGGCTTGGTTGTGCCGCGTTATGTAATCACCCACGTGTTGCGTTCATGGTATGTGGGAATGGATAAATCTGGACCAACAACCCATTTGGCGCAAACCTAGTCCTCTGGTGCTGTCGCGCTATATAGATGACATTCCTCTTCATCTGGCAGGAGCAGAATTGACTTGGGATACATTTTTGTCAATCATTAATGAGAATGTTTTGAATTTGGCATTTATGTATCACAGTTAGCTCGTCAGTGGATTTCTTGGACTAAACTATCTACATTGAGAACAACGTTCTCAAAAGTAACTTTTTTAAGAAAGTAGACAGTAATAATTTTTTAATTAAGAACAGTTGCCACCACAATAAATGGCTGGAACATTCCCCCAGGCCAATTTGGCCGCATACGCCGTAATTGCACTGAAGATTACCTTTACAGAACAGCCACCATTTAAAAAAAACGTTTTTTGGACGGAATTATGACGAAACTCTTTTAGACACAGCGATCCAATATTGGGCAACTAGATAGAACCGAACTTTTAAAACCTAAAGAAAAAGACCATTTGGTGAATTCGAGGTACCGTTTATCACTCATTCAATAGGGATTCATAGAAGGATCACAGGAGTAATTAAAAGCATTGGCATCTCCTGCACCAAGATCCCATCTTTAAGGTGTTCTACCGAGAATCCAAGGATATTTTTCAAAAGCCATATTTAAAAACTAAGTTAGCCCCCAGCACTTTTGAAATGCACCAAAAAGAGCACTGGTTATACACAGAAATCCAGCTTTTATAAAATGTTCAAATTGTAAAGCCTGTAAAAACGGAGATGAGAGAAAACCATTTTAAATCAACGTAACCGGAGAACAATTAAAGACTAAACACTTTATAAATTGTAGAACCACTTACGTTGTTTACGTACTGCAGTGGCCCCATGTGGCCTGCAGTATGTAGGCCGTACGAGTAGGCCCCTGAGTGCGCATACTAATAACATATCGACAATATACTAGTTTTTAGTATCACCAGTGTATCCAAACATTTTTTAATGAAACATAACAGTAACCCTGGTGGTCCTGATATCACAGAGGCGTTGAACATTGTCCCTATTGACTGGGCGGGGAGGGAGTATCATATGAAAGCATTAGCCCGTAAAGAGGACTAAATGGATACACAGGATGAAAACCTAACACCCAGCAAGGCCTGGAAATCGATATAGACTTAGGAGCTTATATTTAATTTTTTTTTTTTTTTTTTTTGGTTTGATGTTTTTATGTTCTCCAAATTTAGTTCATGATTACATTGCTCTTTATTTTTATTCATTCTCATCAATCCGCTATTTCCCACCTGCATCAATCGGCATCAGCTTATACCTTTTTCTCATTTGTTCTATTCAATAGTTTACGTTTCCTTTTCATTAATCTATTCTCTATTTATGTTTAATTTGGTTATTCATTGCATTTTATGTAGTTCTAGTCGTTCTTTCCATTTTGTGCCACACAATCATCAACTGTTTATCAGCAGTCTACTAATACCAGTTTGGTTAAGTGATGAGAAGCTTATTAATGACCATCTGATAAGGCTGTTCACTAGCAGTCATCCCTGCTACTATATATCAGACATGGAGGTATTAAGCCATGTATTATTTAATTAAGTATGTTTTTCTTTAAGCATTTGAGTGTTTGATTATCTGTCAATAATTGTATGTTTTTTATGTATTTGTCCTAATTTTTACTATTAATTTATTTATTTGCCTAATTTCAACTGAGGCATTTTATGCCTTTTTGAACTTTCTCTGACCAACTTGTACCATGTAGGTACTGAGTTATTGAAATTTTAACAGGCATATACCTGGACAACTGTTCTCCCCTTAGGGTTACTGAGACAGGCACCCACCAGGGCAGCTATTTTAATGCTTTATCTATGGTGCAAAGGACCCCGCACCGTAGGAACTGTTTTAATACTCTTTATCATCATCATGTTGTATGATTATGTTACTGAAGATACTCCTTCCCTTTGTGAACCCCCCTAAACTATATTTGAGTCACCTAAGAGCCGGGTTATGCAGATTTTTACAGGCACATATTTGGACAGCTTTACTTCAGTGGGAGCTACTGCACAATGACCCCACGCCATACCAGCTGCAGCAGATTGATTTGTGATCAAATCCATCATATAAGGAAGACACAGAGACCCCTCCTCCAGAACCTGACTAAGCTTACGAGCGAAACATGTTGTTCTGAGGAGGATTTTTGGACATTTAATACCACCGCATTTTCACCTGGATCTCCGTTCGCCGCCAGACTTTTCGGTTGCGGAAGTCAGGGCCCAACGCCGATCGTGCCATACAGGAGAGCTGCCGTGAGTTCTGGGACATTTCCAATTGGACTTTTTACTTCTTTTATTCATTAAAGTTCTGTTTTTTACCTGGCTTACCCTGCGTGTGATTTACTAAAGAAGATTGTGCTCCACCTCTAAGGCTGGGATTATCTCTTGAGTGTCTACACGCACATATGGCCATGTGAGTGGTTTTTATATATCTATTTTATCCACCCCACCATTTATTGTCACTTGACAGTGTCATACACCTATTGCTGTTCTCCCCTCCTTCTCTCCTGAGATCTCCGTCAGGACCAGTGATCAATGAAGCAAGCCGTAGGCTAAAGCCACCTTTGTTATGATGTGTATACACTCACACATGGCCGTGTGAGTGATTTTGTATTACTTCCTTCCATCCTATTTCCCCTCCCATCACACATTCAATTTTTAGCATTTTAAGCTATTGTGTGACTTACATTTTGCTGTTTCTGTTTTTGTTTTTTCTAGCTTGCGCTCGCCTTATTGTGTCTTCATACTGTGTGAGGATCGTGGATGATACGTTACCGGCTGAGCAGCAGCAAAGACCAGCGGCTAGTATTGCATGATTTTATTATTTATGTGCATCATTGCCGCCTACTGTATCTACATCCACTTTGAACTCTAACTAGATTTTGGGTATCAGTGTGTATAATTGTGAGGAGCGTCCCAGTTTTCTTGTATATCATGATACATATAATGTTATATACCTCACGGAGATGTCTTTGCAATTGAAAAGAATCAATTTACAGGTTCTATGTTTTCTTTGATCAGTTTTAGATGACATCACTTCCATGGGAGGGAGTATATTACTTACCTTTGCAAATTACTCCTGCAGACTCCTTGAGAAAGCGCTGTGAAGCATGAAATGCGTGGGAGGAAATTTTTTTGTTCCTGTCTTTATCATGTTTTTTGTTTTTTAATCATGTAATTTAATAAAACTTTATTTTTTCAACACCCGGTGAGTTACTAAGTGCATTTTTGTCTGGACGACGGACCAACCAATCCACAGTATTTACAGTATGCTAATCGTTCAATTGGAGTTTCGGTTCCGTTGGAGAGGAAGATTCGGGTGAGGACAATTTATGATGCTTTATTCCTAAAGAAGATGGTGGACGGACAGAGAGCAGCAAAATAACAGATTCCAGCAGAGGTTCCAGGAGACCAGGAGGTTTCTCTCAGCTCCGATGATGATTGTGGACTGCAGGACGCTGCGTCCGTCGTGATTGAATGCAGTCTGAGGTAGGACTAATATTTGGCACAGGAACATACGAGGTTAATTATTATTTCCTCTGTTAATATAGCCCCGCCATTGGTCCGGTATACCCTGCAATTAACTCCACACATCCCTTCTCTTCTGGAGGAAACACCGATTTACATATTGCTTTAAATCTGCCCAGTGAACCATGGAACATTCCCAGACTATGTAATACTACAATGATTTATTATTAACAAGGCTAAGGATTCTTATGTCCATTTAATTATACTTCGAGCTAGTAGTGATTTACTTTTGATTTTTTTGTACAACACTTTACCTGTACTGTCCTAAATAAGGGACAGTAATTGCAGTACAGTATTAACCCTGTTCTGTCACTTTTCATACTATTGCAATATACTGTACTTTATTACAGTAAGACACTTACTTTACATGTCCATATTTCCATCCCAATTGTCATCTCATCACCCTGATGCTGGTCTCAGATGCTGTGATATTGTGACCGTTCTCTAGAACAGTCATGACTGTTGCTGCACAGCGCTCATCATTAGCCTAGCTGATTTTGTCCACAAGATGCTTTGCCATCCTATAGTTTTAAGGAAAAGAGAACAATTTGTTAGGCCCAAAAATAAGTCAAAACAAATACGACATACAGTACTGTATACAGTATTCTAAAATAATTACAAAGAAAACAAGTAAACCAAAAAATGCATTTTGATATGCAAGAAGCTTATACACGTAATACAGTAATTACAGAATGAAAACAAAAATACTTACTCTGTTTTGACTGGGGGACTCCGCTTTACACTATTTCTCTGACCATGGGCATGATAGCTGACAGTGCTATTGGCTAAATCGAGGCCCGAAGTAAGTAACCAGTGTTTGATCTGTAAAATTCCGTGTCCTCTCTTGTACATATCCTGCACTCTCAGACAGATAGGGTAAAGAATCTCCCAATATAGAGCTCTATAAGAGTGAAAGTCACGGCATAGAAAGCATATAAATAATGCAATTGAGGTATAACTTTTTCAAATACAAAATATCCATTCAGGGATAGATCCTATTGAAAGCTCCTAATACAGGCACAAACCAACAATATAAATGGGGTATGACAGGACTGCCCGTGGGGATCAGCCTGACCCCCAACTTGTAGGAATAACAATGTCCCCGAGCTGGATCCCAAATAAAGCAATAAGGGTGATACACCTTGGTACTCACTTGATTGAAGCCATCTGGATATGCGTGCACCAGCTCAAATGAATGATGCAGGGAAACGGATCCCCAGCTGGGGACAGGATGCCATGCACTGCTGAGTGGAAACGCTGAGTGAAAAGACTGATGCTGCTGGGTCACTAAAAAATGTTTACTTTAATGTATCAGGACATCACTAAAATAGAAAACACCTCGCGGAGGCGCACCCTGATGCGTTTCGTACCTCTGGGGTTCTTTGTCAAAGAGTAATGCCCTCCATACTGACGCCGGTATAAATGGCCGCCGTGGATTGAAAGCCCTCCCCCATACGTCACACAGCTGTGTTCTCACGATGTTAGGTAGCGAGGCACTAGCAGTGCAATACACATATACCCTTCTGTTGGAGGAGATGACAACCCCGGTAAGGCCATGACAGGAGGAAAGGATCCTCCCAGACCATCTAACCCTGCTCGCTGCCAGTAGAAAACCCGCTCCAGCACCCAGGATTGTACTTTTCCCAGTCAGACATCATGCTGATAGACCTGCCCCAGTGTGTGCGGGAGAAATACAAGATCAGATGTGTTGATCTACCTCAGAAATATGCCCAGTTCATCTTTAAACACCACATCAGTTTTGAGATGTACTGCGAGTGTTCCCAAAATGTAAATTATGAAGGCAATAAATACAAGATGGGTCTTCCTGCAAATTTAAGGAGAACAATTATGGAAAAGTGAAGCGCTATTTTAATGTTACCAGTCTTCTTGTTAGAACTGTGAGAGACGGCATCAATGGCCATTTGAGGCATACAAGGGCTCTTTCCTTGAGGTTTATCGACTTGTTTGACAACTACTAGTGATACATGTATTTAAAAATATAGATGCACCGCCAATGTTTTTAATCTAAAAAAAGACAGGTGATTTGTTTAAAATTATTTAATTGTTTAATGCTTATTTCCTATTTTGCATGCCTGGAGCTGGGCAAGGACAATGTTCCAAAAATACCCCCCTCCCCCCCACTCCCCCAGTGCAGGAAATGCTCCCAGCAATAATGCCAGGTAAGATAGTGCTCCAATTCATGCATGCCAAGTCCCGTCCCCTCAAGCCCCCAAAAACCTTATGTAAACATCCAGTCCTAATGTAAAGTGCTGTACCCCAAGCCATGCATGCCTTGTCTCCTCCAACCCCCTAAAAAGCACAAGATACAGCTCTGTATAATAATGGACTGTTCTGGCGTCATGGTATAATATTTTTGTTCTATTTCAGTTTTGCATGTGCATGTCTGGAGCTGGGCAAAGACAACATGCAAGAAATCACTCCCCTCCCAGCAATGGTGCAGGAAACACTCCCAGCAATACTGCCAGGTAATAACACAGTGCTCCAGGCCATGAATGCTAAGTCCCTTCCCCCCAAACCCCCAAAAACCTAATGCTTATTGTTGGCATGCATTATTTTGTTGGATACAATTTGATTAGAGCTCCTTTTAGCCAAAGATACACAGAAATAATTTCCCCAATAGAATGTAACATTGTTGTGGCAATACTAACTTGAAAGTCTGACACTATAGCAGCACTAATACACACTGGTTGAATAAGGCCTGTATGAGTAGCCAATTACAATTACTCAGTGACTCTTGGCGTAGATCATGCTGAAAACTTGATTGAAGATGTACTGTAGGCATATTTTGACCATAATGTACGGTGCGATTGATAATATAGAACGTCTCTTTTTTTACAGACCCAGATGTCCAAGAATCACCAGCCATTGCAAAGAAGAAAAAGACAAGATTGTAAATTTTGAAGAGGCGACTTTTTTTGTATTATTTTTTTCCTTTATTATCCTGTACAAATAACATTTTTCATTCTTTAAATATACTTTTTGGTGTGTTCATGTTTTTACTGTCTACACACTTACAGTAGTACTATACCTAAAGTTCTAAAGGCATTTAAATATATAAAAAGTGTCATTGATATACTGTACAGAATACAGTATGTGCAAAATACTATATAAATCTAGAAAATAAGTGGTTTTTACTATTTAGAAACACTAACAGCAGTACTGTACTACTGTCTAGCAGATACAGTGTTCAGCGACTCCGTGAGGAAATGCACTGTATCTTATTGAACAATAATTTTATTAGGAACATAATGACACGCACACACAGAAATGTGATGACACGTAAATGCGTTTCAACAAGATTCCAATTCATGCATGCGCAGAACGCACAATTCACATTCGGAAGGAGAGGCGACGTATTTTTGTATTATTCATTTTAACTTTATTATCCTGTACAAATAAATCATTTAATTTAAAAAAAATACTTTTTGTTGTGTGTTCATATTTTTAATCTTCTACAGTTTGAGGATTTGTGTATTGTATTGTATGTCTTTATTTGTATTGTATGTCTTTATTTATATAGCGCCATTAATGTACATACACAGGCGGCACACTTTATTTGAGTACGGCTCATTCCGCAAGCCGGGATATGTCCCGGCTTGCGAGCCGCACTCCCACAGCGTGCCGCGCATCACCGATGCGCGGTCACGCGTCATCGGGTGCCTGTGCCGCCTGTACGCGTGCCCAGGGCTCCCCGAGGGAGCCCTGGTGTCGCGCGGATGTGAGGACGGCAGCGGGACGTTCCGGGGGACCCGGCGGACCCGGTGAGGAGAGGGGGAAGCCCCGATCGGCGGGCCTCTCCTCCGAGGCTTCGGCGCGCGCCCGGCACCCTCCGTCGCGCGCCAGGTTACTGCTGCGGCCGAGAACGGGCAAATGCTCGAATAAACTCGGCCGCAGCAGTAGCGCTTCAGTCGAGCAACAGAGGAAAGGGCGTATCTTTGTTATATTGCAGAGGAAAAAGCGACAAGTTTTAGAAATGTTTTGAATGTGAGGGGCGAATGTGAGAGAGGAGTTGAGTGTGACCCCCTAGGCAGCGTGCTTGGGCTACTGGGTGAATGATCGTAGTTCCAACAGTAATGTGGAAGGAGGTAGTAAGGCCAGGTTTGGGAGGAAGTATGAGGAGCTCTGTTTTAGCCATGTTGAGTTTAAGGCGGCGGAGGGCCATCCGGGATGATATAGCAGAGAGACATTCAGAAACTTTGGTTTGTACAGCAGGTGTAAGGTCGGGTGTTGAAAAGTATATTTGTGTGTCGTCGGCATAGAGGTGATAATTAAACCCAAAAGATGTTATTAGGTCACCTAGAGAGAATGTGTGCAGAGAAAAGAGAAGAGGTCCCAGGACAGAGCCCTGGGGTACCCCCACAGAGAGATCAATAGAGGAGGAGGTGTTAGCAAAAGAGACACTGAATGTACGATGTGAGAGGTAGGATGAGATCCAGGATAGAGCTTTGTTCCGAATACCAAGAGTATGGAGAATATGAAGGAGAAGATGGTGGTCCATGGTGTCAAATGCTGCAGAGAGGTCGAGTAATATGAGCAGAGTGTAATGACCTCTGTCTTTGGCAGCATGGAGGTCATCAGTTATTTTAGTGAGGGCTGTTTCTGTGGAGTGAGCAGTACGGAAGCCAGATTGTAGAGGGTCTCTGAGAGAATAGGTATTGAGAAAATGGAGCAAGCGAGAGAATACAAGACTTTCAAGGAGTTTAGAGGCAAAAGGCAGGAGGGAGACAGGTCGATAGCTAGAAAGACAGGTAGGGTCAAGCTTGCTGTTTTTGAGTAATGGTATGACTGTTGCATGTTTGAAGGAGGATGGAAAGGTTCCAGATCAGATGGAGGAGTTAAAAATGTGTGTGAGCGTAGGGATTATAGTAGGAGCAAGTGGTTTTTAGGAGATGGGAGGGAATGGGGTCAAGAGGGCAAGTGGTAGAGGGAGAAGAGGCGATCAGCAGCGACACATCCTCCTCTGAGACAGTGGAAAAAGAGTCAAGGAAGGCAGGAGGAGAGTTAGGAAGAGGTGTAGGATGGGAGGAAGAAACAGAGGGGATGTTCTGCTGTATGGATTCCACCTTTTCCTGAGCGGAGATGGAGGAAGGAGAGGCAGCTGAGGGTGGTTTGAGTAGAGTATCAAAGACAGAGAACAGTCGGCGTGGGTTAGACTTGTGCATGTTGATTAGTGCAGAAAAGTAGGCTTGTTTAGCTTGCGAGAGGGCAGAGTTGAAACAGGATAGCATAAATTTGTAGTGAAGGAAGTCTGCGAGAGTATGAGATTTCCTCCAGAGGCGTTCAGAGGAACGAGTGGAGGAATGCAGCATGCGCGTGTGGGAATTTAGCCAGGGCCTAGAGGTAGAAGGGCGAGGGCGGCAGAGAGAAAGCGGGGCATGTAGATCAAAAGACGAGGACAAGGCAGAGTTGTAGTTCCTGACCAGGTTGTCAGGGTCTGTAGCAGAGCTGAGAGAGGAGAGGGAGGAGCGTAAAGTGGACTCAAAGTCAGGTAAGTGAATAGAGCGCAGGTTTCTGCAGAACCGGGGGGTAGATGGAGATGGAGGTGGAGAAGGGAAGAAGCGAGATAGAGAGAATGAGATGAGATGATGGTCAGAGAGAGGAAAAGGGGAAATGGAGAAATTGGAGAGGGAGAAGTTTTTAGTGAAAACCAGGTCTAAGTAGTGGCCATCCTTGTGGGTGCTGGCTGCAGTCCACTGTTGAAGGCCAAAAGAAGAGGTTAGAGAAAGAAAGCGGGAGGCCCAAGGGAGAGAGGGGTCATCAATGTGGCAATTGAAGTCCCCAAGGAGAAGAACAGGGGAGTCTGAGGAGAGAAAGAAAGAGAGCCAGGATTCAAAGTGAGAGAGAAAGGCAGAAGGGGGATGAGTAGAGGTAGGTGGGTGATAGATGACCGCCACATGGACAGGGAGAGGAAAGAAGATCTGGACAGTGTGAGCCTCAAAGGAGGGAAAAGCAAGAGATGGAGGAATAGGAAGGGTTTCGGTAACGGCAGAGAGAGGAGAGCAGGAGCCCCACGCCTCCACCCCTGCCATCAGTGCGCGGAGTGTGGGAGAAGGAAAGGCCACCATAGGAGAGGGCAGCTTCCAGAGCAGTGTCAGGTGAGTGAGCCAGGTCTCAGTTATAGCAAATAGGAGCAGAGAGTGAGAGAGAAAGAAGTCATGCACAGAGAGGAACTTGTTAGAAAGGGAGCGAGCATTCCAAAGGGCACAGGAGAATGGGAGAGAGGAGGGAGGGTGGCAGGCAATGGGTATGAGGTTGGAGGGGTTGACACCAGAAGGAGTAGAGGTTGCAATTGGCAGGCGAGGGCGAGCGCATGTAGGAATAAGGCAGGGACCAGGATTGGGAGAGATATCCCCAGAAGCAAGGATGAGAAGCATGGATAGAAGAGAATGTGTGAGGATGATTTGTAGGAGTGTGTTTTAGTGCAAGGGATATAGCTGTGTGGTGTCAGAGGATGCAGGTAAGAAAGGAGTTCATGTGAACTCAGAAGTGGTGAAGGAAGGAGAGATGAAGATATATGAATAGAGTTAGAGACATACTGAGGCTGGTAAAAAGAAGTGCATAATTTAAGAAGAAGTGAAGTCACAGCAAATATAAATGGTAAAGGCAGCATCACAGCAGTAATGATGCAGTCTGGGATAGATGATATCCTCCGTTCCAGTGTAGTTCAAATGCAGGAATCAGGGCCAGATGGAGTGTCCACTTCTTCCTCACTTCTTTTGAACTTCCTTTTAAACTTGAGTTAAACAGTAGTCCTGCCACTTATAATGGGCCACTTTGAATATGGGCTGCAGGCAGCATAAGGCTGTTCTATCTGGGGTTATATAGGCCTAAAAAGTCAACTGACAGTGTGGTTCTGTCTGCTTAATTAGCACATCTGAGGCACATTCAAACAGATGGTTTTCTACACAGGGTGTTCCCTGCCTAGGTGGCAACACTTAATTTGATTAGGGGTAGACAGAAAATAGCATTCAAATATGGTTTCTACCTAGCATTGGATCACTTGCATATATATAATACACACAGCAAAGGCTTCAATGAGGTTTTAGAGATGGTTTTTACCTAGCATTGGATCACTATATAATACACACAGCAAAGGCTAAGGAGCCTCAGAAAGGACTTCTTTCCCATGTACAGTATACAGTATGAACTCGTAACGTTAATCTTCAAATTACAATTACATACACTTGAAGTATTGTACAGCAATAAAAGACAGGTTGAATTGCTATCGCCCACTTGAGTTTCTCGACGGTATTGCAGACAATGCCAAAATGCAATTTGTTTGCACTCTTAGCGCGAGAAAATTTCAAGAAATCACACACCATGACCAGGTATGCACAGGTATACAACCCGCGAAATGTTCGGATAACGGCACCTGCATCTGTATACTAATCCTGGTTATTGGCTTATTTTCTTCTGTTGATTTGGTCAGAATCCCACAAAAATCACCACATCCAAATGTAGCAAGACTTACTGTTCAAGTGACCGTGAAAAACTAACCTGATATTTGTGGATAGTGCAGCAGTGAATGAGCCACTGCCACAAAAATGGAGTTTGGCGTCAGCCGTAGTAGTCTGCAGTAATGATTGACGGGGCTAGTGTGTCTGAATAAAATGTAACCCATTCCCGTTTTTTTCATATATGATATTACATTAATTTAAATAGTTACATAGTAAATGAGGTTGAAAAAGACGTACTGTACGTCCATCAAGTTCAACCTATGCTAAATTTGGACAACAGATACTTTATCCTATATCTATACTTACTTATTGATCCAGAGGAAGGCAAACAAAAAACCCCATTAAGGGGAATATTAAATTCCTTCCTGACTCCAAGAATTGGCAATCAGATTAATCCCTGGATCAACATCCTTCCCATGTTTACTTATTTGGTATATCCCTGTATACCTTTCCTTTCTAAAAAGATGTCCAACCTTTTTTTTGAACAAATCTTTGTATCTGCCATCACAGTCTCCATGGGTAATGAATTCCACATTTTAACTGCCCTTACTGTAGAGAACCCTTTCCTTTGTTGCTGGTGAAATCTCCTTTCCTCCAACCTTAAGGGATGGTGTAAGAGGACATCTGCTGTGGTATGCAATGGAGACTGTTTTAAGGTGAAATTAAATAATTTATTGCACCCGTTTCTTTAACACAAGAAAATCATCCAAACGTATGAAAATAAGGGGTCAAACAAAGCTTCTGTTCCACTTGTGCACCCTCCTATGCAAACTTGTTCCTGAGGTGGTGGGAGCATGAGGAAGTCTTCTCAGAAGCTAATTGTGTATTTACCTTGCATGTACTGTTGTGGTTGAGATACATCGATGACATTTTTATACTGTGGCAGGGCACAGCTTCTCTGCTTAAACAGTTCATTGATGTTCTCAACCACAACAGTATTAATATCAAGCTCACTTTTCAATTTAGCCAAACCAATGTTAAGTATTTAGACCTGAGTATCACGGTTGGTTGTGATGGACGTCTCCTGACGGATATTTATCGGAAAGAGACGTCGACTAATACTATCCTACATGCAAACGGCTTCCATCCTCTGCATCAGATTAGGGGGATACCCAATGGTGAATTTATTCGGCTTCGCCGGAACTGTTCATCATTGGGTATCTTCAAAGCACAGATATCTGATATGAGTAATAGATTTAGGGCCAGTGGCTATAGTGAGGCTGCAATTAAACGTGGGCATAAAAATAGCCAGCAATTAGAAAGAACATCACTTCTAGTACCGAAATCTAAATTAACCACCGAAAAGAAAATCCGCTTCATTGGTACTTGTAACTGTAAATGGAACAGTCTTAGGAAAATTCTCCAGCAATATTGGGGTATTCTGCTTGAAGATCAAGATTTGCGGACTGTACTAGGGGACAAGGTCAGTCTTACCAGTAGGAGAGCCCCCAATCTTAGAGACATGCTGGTTAAGACTCATTATACCATCTCCCCTGCTGCTACCTTCCTCAGCCAAACTAGCCTTAAAGGCTATTACAAATGTGGCCACTGCTCGGCCTGTAGGTACATGAAGCAAACGTGTGTGTATTTAACAACTCTACCGGCACACGTGAATATAAAATTCTTCAGTTTCTCAACTGTAAATCTAAAAACATCATTCACTATTTAAGCTGCCCTTGTGGGCTCATCTACATTGGTATGAACACTAGGGAATTTCGGGTCAGGGTCTTATAACACACCAGCAATATTAAAAAGGCGATTAAAGATCTGGCAGCATTTAAAAAGATCTCTAGTGTCGCTAGACATTTCCGGGATGTGCATGGCTCTGATCCGTCTTTGTTGGAGGCATTTGCCATCGATAAGAGCAGTTTGGGCATTAGAGGTGGCAATATGGAAGTGTCACTTCTGAGGAAGGAATGCAGGTGGATAGTTCAGCTGGGATCTATGATTATCTTAGCTATGCTATGTTTCTCTGAATCTTTTTCATTTTTTAGCCCTTATGATTTTTGTCTTTGCTTTTATGCTGGTTATATTTTTAGATATTTAGCTGTTTTTTCTTATTTCTTTTTATTCTGTCACTATATTTTCATATCTGATGTGTTAATATATCTCTCTTTTCTGTTCTGTCATTGATATGCTTTTTATGTTCTATTTTAACCCTCTGTTTCTCTTTGAGATCTTTCCTGCTGTGATCATGTTTATTTAGGCAGGAATATTTATGTTTGTCTCTTTAAGTTTCAGAGCCCTTTTAAAAACTTCTCCCGTGCCCTAGCAACAGATGATGTAACAGCACTCATCGTTTTTTTCGATTGGCTGATATGCGAGGGGGAGTTTTTGGTGCTAAATTGGAGTGCTTTAAATAGTGCTCAATGACTCCACACAGTTATACTCCCGGAAGAAGGCTTACGGCGAAACGTCCGTTGGAGTATCTATACCACTCACCTACCTGTGTCCCACTGCTGCACCGTGCTGACCATCTCCTTGTTTGGAGCTTTACTGCTGATGCTGTTTTGTCCGGTCTCTGTGACTGCTGTATGATTGCTGCCTGATGCTAACAGTGAGCGGGATGCCGGGGGCTTGCATTGCCTCTTACTTACCTCTGTCTTGGACTCCCCTTCTCCTCTGGATGTCTTATGCAGCATCATAGCAAGTATCGGGACATTTCCTTGCTTCACGGTAGCCTATGGGACACTATAATTTTTGTCTGCCACAGCTTTTATCAGTTACACCTAGCTGTGGCATTAGGGAGTTATTTTCTCATGTTTTTCTCCCTTGTTTTCTCTGCTAACACATTGTTTACATTTTAGTCTTTGAGGGGACCCCACCTCTGCATATTTTTAGACATTTATTTTCTGTCTTTCTCTGGCTCTTTATTATAACTGCCAGGGTTTAGCCACCAGCTTCTGGCTACACAGCATCTAGGGTATTCATTCATTATATTTTCATTGTTGCTCTTTTTTCTGTGTTTTCTTGGGTTTGTGTAGATATTGTTTTTTTTCAGTCATTTATATTATCATATGTTGCTGATCGGCCGATCTCCATTGCATTTTCAGGGGAAATTATTTCCCCCTGGATTTGCATTATCATACCTATGTATTTTGCATGTTGCATATTTTGGGTCCCTACATTTTATTGTGTATTCTTTGGTTCAGCAGTGTTCATTTAGTATGTGTTTAGGTATATTTTAATATTATTTTTGTGTTTTGTATTGCTAATAAAATCCATTTAGTACTTTCACATATTTTTTGTGTGCTTTCAACAAACCCTCTTTTTTTCTTTTTGTGTTCGTATATCATATTGTGTTGTTAGCACCGCCAGAGGGTAAATTTAACCCCTACATTTGGCCTAGTGATTTATTTTGATTTATGGGGAATGGTTTTGATTGCGGCACCAACTCTGTGTGTTATATATATATATATATATATGACAAACAGAAAAGAACAATAAAGCAGCGCCTAAGTGATAAAATTACCAGAAATATACCAACATATGATCAATATAAAAGTGCCTAATATAATGATATTAGAAAAATAGTGTTAAATAAAATCAAACTGTGATTGAAGAAGGAAAGGAATAAACACCAGTCCTTTCAAAATGTCCAATAAATGGTGCAATGGTGATGTTGATATGGGGGTCTCCGGCTGCTCTCAAAAGGGATGAACCACATCTGTTGGAATCTATAGAAAAGAGAGAGGAGAGAGCGCACGCCCCATAGTATAAAACCGTATATTTAATGATGGGAAAGGGGGGAGGGGGAAGAAAATAACTCACAAGGGTACAGTATAAAAAAGCGTTTTGTGAAATATCACCACCATCCGGTATCTGCAAAAGGATCCAAAGTCCATCAGTCTCATAGAGATGAAGGGGCAGTGATCCGTCAGGATTTCCAGGGTGCTTCCGATATTCACAGCAAACGTCTCAGGATTCCAAAGAATGTCTCCTGTGCTGGATGGCCGCTTTACTGTTGCGCGCTCGAACCGGCCTGCTTCTGCGCATGCGTGATGAGGTAATGTCCGTGCGTAGTGCGTAATGACGCTCACTGACGCGTTTCGTCACACACGGGCGACTTTTTCAAAGGGTGATGAAGAAGGTATGCTGGGATATGTATATATACCCTTATGGTATCCTAGCAACCCCTTAAATCCAGCTGATTATAGTTAAGAGATAGGTACACACTCAATAAACTAATATATACCGCACTGATGAAGAAATATATATAGAACTATGAAGAGAAACAAAAACGCTAATAACAAACCATTATATGGTCAGATGACTAAGTTGAAAACTATAAATAAACTCATATATATACATACACAATCAAGTGAATTAAAACATATTAAAACATATTAGAATTGGGTAAATAATATCTAATTAGGTGAATAATGTCTAATACACCTAACAACAAAACAATCTAAAATTCCAACAGTAATAAACACCAGCTCTAATATCAATATGTATATTGGATATCTGTAATTATAAATAACCCAAAACAATATGAACTAACAAAAAATATAATGTAATAAGAGAAATATGAAATGGAATATATAAATATATAATCACAAATGCATATATATAAACAATATACATATATATATATATATATATATATATATATATATATATATATTTCATATTATTAAAAAATAAAGACATTAACTAAGTGAAAAGGACACAGCTAACCTAACATGATATCCTAAGTGGAATACTATGAAATAATAAAGTGTAATTGAATAATGTTATGTTAAACTAATACATATAAAATGGTTATATGTAAGGTTATATGTGAGATGGGGGCCCAGATCAGGGAAGTAATATTACACAATAATATATAAATAT
Organism: Ascaphus truei; assembly: GCA_036426205.1. Taxonomy (NCBI): domain Eukaryota; kingdom Metazoa; phylum Chordata; class Amphibia; order Anura; family Ascaphidae; genus Ascaphus; species Ascaphus truei. The sequence continues at coordinate 303,123,667 of CM071567.1, read as the reverse complement.
AAAATATACTATTGGAACTATAAGTAATTACAGAATGCCTGCCTGCAAGAACAGGAAAAGATATGGGAAGGATTCAGAATGATGTTTGGCAGAGGAGACTAAAGAAACTGGGAAAGTATGTACAGAGGGAAGGCTCAGACCAGCGTACTGACATCCAGACACTCGTTCAATCCACCAGGGGTTAAGGTACCCAACTGGTGGATCCAGAACGTTTCCCGTCTGCAGAGGAGTTTAAAGCGATCGCCTCCCAGAGCACACAGAGAAATGCTCTCAAGTCCCATAATAGTCATTGACTTGGTATCTTAGTTATGTAAGGATTTAAAATGTCTGGCAGGATGGACCCCAAATAAGGATCGCACTTGAGGACGCTCCAATGATTATTAAGGATAAAATTAATCGATCTAAAAGACTTGTTATATGTGGTTATAAACCTCACAATTGAGGAACCAGTATTAATAGATTCTCTTGGAGCATCATAACTCAGGCGCGTACCTTTGTCAGATTTGGATTTGCTTAATAGGACAGACCTATCCAGAGACCTAACTTTGCTTAAGGAGTCGGAGACCAGATCAGATTCAGACTCAAATAATATTACAACTACGCATTTTAAGTCTGTCTCTGTTAACAGCTATGTCCATGCGTCCAGTAATCACCATAAACAATGGCTAAATAACATTCCTCTAGGCCAGTTTCATAGATTAAAAAGAAACTGTACTAGAGACAGTGATTTTCTATGCCAGTCTGATGTACTTGGGCAAAAATTTCTGTCTAAAGGTTATGATCCTGATCTGGTCTCCGACTCCTTCAGCAAAGTTAGGTCTCTGGATAGGTCTGTCCTATTAAGTAAATCCAAATCTGACAAAGGTACGCACCTGAGTTATGATGCTCCAAGAGAATGTATTAATACTGGTTCCTCAATTGTGAGATTTATAACCACATATAACCAGTCTTTTAGATCGATTAATAGTATCCTTAATAATCATTGGAGCGATCCCTATTTGGGGTCCATCCTGCCAGAAAAAGCCTCTATAGTCTATAGGAAGGCAAGAAACATTAAAAGTATTTTAGCTCCTACACAACTCAAATCAGCTAATCATTCGATCTTCCGGTTCCTGCGGGTCTTTTGGTAATATAATGTGGACGCAGCCAGTGTATCACTTGTAGACATCTGTTAATTAAATCCCAATTTTGTTCCCTAAGCAGAGGTACTACACACTGCATCTCTAGCTCTATTAACTGTCAGAGCACTTATATAGTTTATCTTATTCAATGTGGATGCGGTCAACAATATGTTGGCCGCACGACTAGATCTCTCAGCACACGCTTCCTTGAGCACAGGAGAAATGTCATCAAGGGTTTAAATACTCATAGTGTCTCCAGACATTTTAAATCATTACATAACCAAGATCCCAAGTCAATGACTATTATGGGACTTGAGAGCATTTCTCCGTGTGCTCTGTGAGGCGATCGCTTTAAACTCCTCTGCAGACGGGAAACGTTCTGGATCGACCAGTTGGGTACCTTAACCCCTGGTGGATTGAACGAGTGTCTGGATGTCAGTACGCTGGTCTGAGCCTTCCCTCTGTACATACTTTCCCAGTTTCTTTAGTCTCCTCTGCAAACATCATCTGAATCTTCCCTTCTTTTCCTGTTCTTGCAGGCAGGCATTCTGTAATTACTTAATAATCCCAATAGTTATTTTATATTATAATTATTGTGTAATATTACTTCCCTGATCTGGGCCCCCTCTCACATATAACCATTTATATGTATTAGTTAACATAACATTATTCAATTACACTTTATTATTTCATAGTATTCCACTTAGTATCATGTTAGGTTAGCTATGTCCTTTTCACTTAGTTTATGTCTTTATTTTTTAAAATAATATAAATATATATATATATATATATATATGTATATATAATATATATAATATATAATATATATATATATCTTATTATATATATGTATATTGTTTATATATATGCATTAGTGATTATATATTTATATATTCCTTTCACATTTCTATTACATTATATTTTTTGTTATGTTCATATTGTTTTGGGTTATTTATAATTACAGATATTCAATATACATATTGTTATTAGAGCTGGTGTTTATTACTGTTGGAATTTTAGATTGTTTTGTTGTTAGGTGTATTAGACATTATTCACCTAATTGATATTATTACCCAATTCTACAGTTTTAATATGTTTTAATTCACTTGATTGTGTTGTATATATTGAGTTTATTATAGTTTTCAACTGAGTCATCTGACCATATATGGTTTGTTATTAGCGTTTTGTTTCTCTTAATAGTTCTAATATATTTCTTCATCAGTGCGGTAATATTTAGTTTATTGAGTGTGTACCTATCTCTTAACTATAATCAGCTGGATTTAAGGGTGCTAGGATACCATAAGGGTATATATACATATCCAGCATACCTTCTTCCATCACGCCTTTGAAAACGTCGCCCTTGTGTCGAAACGCGTCAGGAGGCGTCATTACGCACTGACGCACGGACCATTCAGTCTCACGATGTACAGAAGCAGGCCGGTTCGAGCGCGCACAGTAAATGCGGCCATCCAGCACAGTAGACATTCTTTGGATCCTGAGACATTTGTGTGAATATGAAACACCTGGAAATCCTGACGGATCACTGCCCCTTCATCTCTATGAGACTGATGGATTTGGATCCTTTTGCAGATACCGGATGGTGGTGATATTCACAAAAACCTTTTTTATCTGTACCCTGTGAGTTATTTTCTCCTTCCCCTCCCCCTTTCCCATCATTAACTAACGGTTTTTATATACTATGGGGTGTGCGCTACTCTCCTCTCTCTTTTATATATATATTATAATATTATGTATATAACACACACACCACACCACACCACACACACACAACAGTGTGTGTATATATATATATATATATCTATATATATAGATATATTATATATATATATATATATATATATATTATATAAATATATATATATACTAATACTCGACACATCTGAGTATACTATATAATATATATATATATATATATATATAATATACACACCCCCTATATACACACAGTGTATGTATATATATATATATATATACAGACGGCGGAGCCCCAGAGTATTATATCTATATATATATAATACTATATATATATATATATTATATATATATATATATATACTCTGGGGCTCCGCCGTCTGTCCGGGACTGTTAGAACACGGGTCTTTTAGGGTAGGTTAAATGACGAGGCGTAACGTTCTCTTTCCTTTAAAACAGGCTATTGCTTGGTTTATTCAGTCCCAGGCACTGAGACTGCCACACGAATTCAAAATAATACATAAGCAAACAAAACCCTGCTCGTCTGAGCAATAACTTAACTAAGGTTTTTCTCTGACTGGGGTTGGACAGGCTTATCCAGTTCCACAACAAATTAGGAACTTCGCAGTTTTAGACAAAAGGAACAGAATGATTTAACCAGTTTGGTGAGTGGCGTTTCCCCTTTCTGCTTCCAGCAGCCTTCCTGCCTCCAGGCTCTTGGGGAGAGGGAAGAGGAACCAGGAAATCAGCCTTAATACCTGATCTCTAAGTAGCAGGACATGTGACAGAAATCAGGCAGCAGACAAACTCTGGTCTGGATCCCTCACCCCTCAGTTCCAGCACTTGCCAAACTGTGGGATGGAGTGCATGCATTCTGAGGCTGCACTTTCCAGCCTAAACAGGATAGAAACTGTTCAGTATCCTGGGAGCCCTATATATGGAATTTATCACCATACCCTGGTTTCTGTCACATATCCTCCCCCCCAACTCAGACCTCGAGGGATGAGCGACCATGGATATTAGGGAGTGCATCCTTGACAACCCATCAGCATTGCCATGTTTGTGCCCTGACCTGTGTTCCACAGAAAATTTAAAGGGTTGTAGGCTTAGGAACCACCTGGTCACTCTAGCATTCTTCTCACTAAATTCTGGACCTCTCATTTCTGATGAACGGACAGGGTTTCAGCTATGCTAACCTCTGGGTCAGTTTCTCGATTCTCTGACGGACCTGGGGGTACTAGGGTTAACAAGACCTCTCTATCTTTCCAGGGCTTAAGTAGGTTTATATGGTAAATTTGCTCAGGTTTCCTCCTACCTGGCTGTCTCACCTTGTAATTTTCTTCTCCCACTCTTTCCATGACCTCATATGGCCCATGCCACTTAGCAAGGAATTTACTCTCTACGGTGGAAACCAGAACTAGTACCCTATCGCCTGTAAAAAAAATTCTGACCCTAGCACCCTTATTATACGTCTTCCTCTGGGCCTCTTGAGCTTTTTCCATGTGTTCCCTCACTATAGGTAGGACTGCAGCTATGCGGTCCTGCATCTGGGCAACAGCCAACGTGGGGAGCCGAAAAAGGGCTCTAAGTGTAACACAGACTATGTACCTAAATGTGTAAATTGTTATGAGAGGGGCCACACCGCGAAAGTTTGCCCACTAAATACTGAACCAATGCAATGCAACAGCGTTGAACCTTATTCGTTGTAGTCTCAATGTATGGGCCCTAGCCCAGAGGACCCCTTGAATAACCAACTCTGGGCATTTGTAAAGGTAAATGGTAAGAGGGTTCGGGCACTACTTGACTCTGGGAGTATGGTTACACTAGTGTCCGAATACCTGTTGCCCATTGGGAAAAAACAGGTAAACAGTTCACAAAGAGTGGCAATTTGTTGTATACATGGGGATAATCACGAATATTCCACTGTTGATGTTCTTATTGAAACAGAGTTTGGTTCTTTAGATTTCAAAGTGGGTATAGTACCCAAATTGGCACATGATGTGTTAATAGGGACCGACTTTCCCCATTTTCTAAAAATGTGGTCCACCTCTCAGAATAGCGCCCGGAGTTCAATAGCGGACCATAAAGAAGTAATAAAAGAAACAAATCCTTTCCCTTTTTCAGAAATAGAGGTTGACGAGGGCCCAAATAAAAAGGGGAAAGAGGAAGAGTGCTGTAAAATCCCCTTTCCCATGGCCACCTTGGTAGGGAATACCCCAAATCAAGATGTTGAACAGGCTCTTACAACCCCAGAACAGGATAAGACCTTTGGTGATCTAGAGGTCAGTCCTGGGGGTTTTAAGAAGGCCCAGTGGGAAGACCCCACATTAGCGGAAGCAAGGGGGAATATACGGGACCAGAATAGTACTCCGGGCCAACCAGATAGGTCACTTGCCTACCCCTACTTCGAGGTAGAGAATGACCTAGTATATCGGGTTGATAAAAGGAAATCAATTATAACTAAACAATTGTTGGTACCACGGACATTCCGTAATGTAGTATTAAACCTCGCACATAGTCACCCATTGGGGGGACACCTAGGGGTGGAAAAGACAAAAGAAAAGGTTCTCCGAAGCTTCTATTGGCCTGAGGTTCTGGCAGAAATTACAAATTATTGCTCCTTATGCCCAGAATGTCAGATCACCGGCCCGTTCAAAGCGTATTGAAGCCCATTGGTACCCCTTCCCATAATAGATGTACCATTTGATCGGATTGCTATAGATCTAGTAGGACCCCTAATAAAGTCTGCTAGGGGACATCAACATATATTGGTAATATTAGATTATGCCACCCGATATCCGGAGGCAGTTCCCCTACGTAGCACCTCTGCTAAAAACATAGCAAAAGAGTTAATAGTTCTGTTTACCAGGGTCGGAATTCCTAAAGAGATCTTAACTGACCAGGGAACACCATTTATGTCCCAAGTAACAAAAGAGTTATGTAAACTCCTAAAAATCAAGCATCTCAGAACCTTAGTCTATCATCCACAAACAGATGGTTTAGTGGAACGGTTCAATAAAACCTTAAAGAGCATGTTACGCCGGGCGGTCGATAAGGATGGGAAAAACTGGGATTGTTTGTTACCATACCTGTTATTTGCCATTAGGGAGATTCCCCAATCATCCACAGGCTTCTCCCCGTTTGAACTATTTTATGGCCGACACCCAAGGGGCTTACTGGATATAGCCAAAGAGACTTGGGAACATGAGGTTACCCCATACAGAAGTGTAATAGAGCATGTTGCCCGCATTCTCCACCATATGTGACAAACGGCTTACTCCGATGCTCCGCCGTCTGTCCGGGACTGTTAGAACACGGTCTTTTAGGGTAGGTTAAATGACGAGGCGTAACGTGCTGTTCCTTTAAACAGGCTATTGTCTGGTTTATTCAGTCCCAGGCACTGAGACTGCGACACGGAATTCAAAATAATACATAAGCAAACAAAAACCCTGCTCGTCTGAGCAATAACTTAACTAAGGTTTTCCCTGACTGGGGTTGGATTGGCTTATCCAGTTCCAACAACAAAAATAAGAAATTTTGCAGTTTTAGACAAAAGGGACAGAATGATTTAACCTGTGTGGTGAGAGGCGTTTCTCCTCTCTGCTTCCAGCAGCCTTCCTGCCTCCAGGCTCTTGGGGAGAGGGAAGAGGAACCAGGAAATCAGCCTTAATACCTGATCTCTAAGTAGCAGGACAGGTGACAGAAATCAGGCAGCAGACAAACTCTGGTCTGGATCCCTCACCCCTCAGTTCCAGCACTTGCCAAACTGTGGGATGGAGTGCATGCATTCTGAGGCTGCACTTTCCAGCCTAAACAGGATAGAAACTGTTCAGTATCCTGAGAGCCCTATATATGGAATTTATCACCATACCCTAGTTTCTGTCACAATATTTGCCTAAGACATGCAGATGAGCATACAGTTGTATTTGCATATTTGCTTTCCTGTGGAGGGTTTTTGTCACTTTTTTTTACTCACCATAACTTAACTCAGTATTATGGTATAGCCTATCCCATAGCCTCTTTGCATACCCAGTTAAAATCAACCCCACACTGATGAGACCCATTAAGGTCGAAACAGCTGTCTGTGGGTGGTTTTCTGGGTATGCACCTTAACCCTGGCTGTGCTCAAAGCTGTGACCATGCAGCAAGCTTATGCCTATAGGGAACCATGTTAAAAATGGTTTTAGAGGCAAAAAGTGACACTGTGTGCTCATTTGCATGTCATTTCCCAGAATCCCTTGCTGCAGTTTTTTTCATATTTTTAGATATTTGCTTGTTTTTTTCTTATTTCTTTTTATTTCGGTCACTATATTTCATATATGACTGTGTTATATATCTCTTCTTTTTGTTCTGTAATTGATAGGCTTTTTATGTTCTATTTTAACCCTTGGTTTCTCTTTGAGATTCTTTCGGTGATCATGTTTATTTAGGCAGGAAAGGAATATTTTATGTTTTCTCTTTAAAGTTATTTCAGAGCCCTTTTAAAAAACTTCTCCAGTGCCCTGCAACAGATGATGGTAAACGCCTCTCGTTTTTTCGATTGGTTGATATGCCGGAGGGGGAGTTTTTGGTGCTAAATTGGAGTGCTTTAAAAATAGTGCTCATGGACTCAACACAGTTATACTCCCGGAAGAAGCTTAAGGCGCTGCGAACGTCCGTGGAGTATCTATACCACCACCTACCGTGTTGTCCCACTGCTGCACCGTGCTGACCATCTCCTTGTTGGAGCTTAGCTTTTACTGATGATGAATGTTTTGTCCGGTTCTCTGTGACTGCTGTTTGATTGCTGCTGAGCTACGTGAGCGGAATTGCCGGGGGGTTGCATTGCCTCGTACTTAATTCTGTCTTGGACTCCCCTTCTCCTCTGGAGTCTTATGCAGCATCATAGCAAGTATGGGACATTTCCATGCTTTCACGGTAGACTATGGGACACTATAAATTTTTGTATGCCACAGCTGTATCCAGTTGACACCTAGCTGTGGCCATTAGGGAGTTATTTTCTCATGTTTTCTCACCTTGTTTTTCTCTGCTAACAATTGTTTACATTTTTCGTCTTTGAGGGGGAACCCCCCCACCTCTGCAATATTTTAGAAATTATTTTCTGTCTTGTCTTGCTCTTATTTATAAAAGTGCCAGGGTTTAAGCCACCAGCTTCGGCTACCACAGCATCTAGGGTATTCATTCATTATATTTCATTGTTGCTTCTTTTCTGTGTTTTATTAGGGTTTGCTGTAGGATATTGTTTTTTTCAGTAATTTATTATATCATATGTGCTGATTCGGCCCTTATCTCATGCAATTTTCAGGGAAATTATTTACCTGGATTTGCATTTCATACTATGTATTTGACAATGTTGCATATTTTGGCGTCCTACATTTTATTGGGTACTTCTTGGTTCAGCAGTGTTCATTTAGTATGTGTTTAGTAATTTAATATATTTTTGTGTTTTGCTATGCTAAATAAACTAACATTTAGTACTTTAAAAATATTTTTTGTGTGCTTCAACAAACCATCTTTTATTCTTTTTGTGTTCGTTTCAATATTGTGTTGTTAGCACGCCCGAGGGTAAATTTACCCCGACATTTGGCCTAGTGATTATTTGGATTATGGGGAATGGTTTTTGATTGCGGCAACCAACTTGTGGTTCTATATATATCTATATATATGACAAACAGAAAAGACAATAAAAAGCAGCGCCCTACGTGGATAAAATACCAGAAATAGACCAACCATAGATCAATATAAAAGTGCCTAATATAAAATGATATTAGAAAAAATAGTGTTAAATAAAATCAAACTGTGATTGGGAAGAAGGAAAGGAATAAATAAAACACCAGTCCTTTCAAATGTCCAATAACTTGTGCACTGGTGATGTTGATATGGGGGGTTCCGGCTGACTCTCAAAAGGGATGAAACCACATCTGTGGGAATTAGAGAAAAGATGGAGGGACGAGAGCCACGCCCAATAGTATAAACCGTATATTTAATGAGGGAAGGGGGGAGGGGGAAGAAAGTAACTCACAAGGGTACGTATAAAAAAAGCGTTTGATGCAATATCACCACCATCCGGTATCGACAAAAGGATCCAAAGTCCCTCAGTCTCATAGGGAGGAAGGGGGCAGTGACCGTCAGTATTTTCCAGGGTGCTCCGATATTTCACAGCAAACGTCTAGGATTCCAAAGAATGTCTCCTGTGCCTGGATGGCCTTTTATGTTTGCGACGCTTCGAATCCGGCCCGCTTCTGCGTAAGCGTGATGAGGTAATGTCCGTGCGTAGTGCGTAATGACGCTCCACTACGCGTTGAGTCAACCGGCGGACTGTTTTCAAACGGGTGATGATGAAGAAGGTATGCTGGGATCTGTATATATACTTTATTGTATCCTAGCAACCCCTTAAATCCAGTGATTATAGTAAGAGATAGGCACCACTAATAAACTATATATACCGCACTGATGAAGAGAAATATTATAGAAACTATGAAGAGATGAAGAGAAACAAAAAACGCTAATTAATAACAAACATTATCTGGTCAATATGACTACGTTGAAAACTATAAATAAACTCATAATATATAATACAAAAATCCAGGAATTTAAAAATATTAAAACATATTAGAATTGGCGTAACTAATATCTAATTAGGTGAAAATGTCTAAGACACCTAACAACAAAACAATCTAAAAGTCCAACAGTAATAAACACCAGCTCTAATATCAATTATGTTATATTGGATGGAGATCGGTAATTATAAATTAACCCAAAAAACAAGAGAAAAAACGAACAAAAAGGAGAAGGGAAGAAGGGAAAGAGGAAAGGGAAGAGAGAAAAGAGAATGCACGAAAGCAGAGAGAGAAACAAGAGAACAGGAGAGAGAGCGAAGAGAGAGAGAGAGAGAGAGAGAGATGATTCATATTATTAAAAATAAAGGACATAAACTAAGTGAAAAGGCCCACAGTAACCTAAACAGATATCCACGTGGAATACTATGAATAATTAAAGGTAATTGAATAGTTAGTATTAAAACTAATACATATAAAAATGGGTTATATGTAAGGTTATATGGTGCGCTGGGGGGCCCAGATCAGGGAAGTAATAGTACACCATAATATATAAATATAAAAAATATACTATTGGAACTATAAGTAATACAGACGGCTGCAAGAACAGAAAAGATCTATGGTGAGATTTCAGAATGATGTTTGGCAGAGGGACTAAGAAAAAAACTGGGAAAGGATGTACAGAGGGAAGGCTCACGACCAGCCGTACTGACATCCAGACAAATCGGTCATCCACCAGGGTGAAGGTACCCCAACTGGTGGGATCCCAGCACGTTTCCCGTCTGCAGAGGAGTGTTAAAGCGGATCGCCTCCAAGAGCACACAAGAAATTGCTACTTCAAGTCCCTAATAGTCAGGGACTGGTATCTTAGTTATGTAAGGATTTTTAAAATGTCTGGCAGGATGGGGACCCCAAATAAGGATCGCACTTGAGGACGCTCCAAGATGATTAGGATAAAATTAATCGATCTAAAAGACTTGTTATATGTGGTTAAAACCTCACAATTGAGGGAACCAGTATTAATAGATTCTCTTTGGAGCATCATAACTCAGGCGCTACCTTTGTCAGATTTGGAGTTGCTTAATAGGAAAGACCTATCCAGAGACTAAGTTTTGCTTAGAGTCGGGACAAGATCAGACTTCAGACTCAATAATATGAAAAACTACGCATTTGAAGTATGTCTCTGTTAACAGATGTACATGCGTCCAGTACGTACGTAATCACCATAAACAATGGAAATAACATTCCTCTAGGGCAGGTTCATAGATTAAAAAGGAAAACTGTACTAGCGACAGTTATTTTCTATGCCCGTCTGAGTGTGTACTGGCAAAACAATTTCTGTCTAAGGTTATGATGCCTGATTGTATCCGACTCCTTCAGCAAAGTTAGGTTTGGATAGGTTGTACTATTAGAGTAAATCCAAATCTGACAAAGGTACGCACCTGAGTTAGATTGCTACAGACAGAGAATGTATAATACTGGTTCCTCCAATTGTGGATTGATAAACCACATATAAACAGGTCTTTTAGATCGATTAATGTTTAGCTCCTTAATAATCATTGGAGCGAAGCGGATCCCTATTTGGGTCACATCCTGCCAGAAAAAAGCTCTATAGTCTATAGGGAGAAGGCAAGAAAGAAACATTATAAAGTATTTTAGTCCTACCAAACTCAAAATGAGCTAAATCATTCGATATCCGCGCTTCCGCGTGGGGTCTTCGTTGGTAATAATAAATGTGGGGACGCAGCCAGGTATCACTTGTAGACATCTGTTAATTAAATCCCACAATTTTGTTCCCTAAGCCAGAGGTACTACACACTCGCATCATAGCTCTATTACTGTCAAGAGCAGTATATAGTTTATCTTATTCAATTGTGGATGGCGGTCAACCAATAGTTGGACGCACGACTAGATCTCTCAGCACACGCTTTCATTGAGCACGGAGAAATGTCATCAAGGGTTTTAAATACTCATAGTGTCTCCAGGACATTTTTTAAAAATCATACAAACCAAGATTACCCAAGTCAAGACTATTATGGGACCTTGAGAGCATTTATCCGTGGTGCTCTGTGAGCGATCGCTTTTAAAATCCTTCTGCAGACGGAAACGTTCTGGATCGACAAGTTGGGTACCTTAAACCCATGGGGATTGAACGGGTGTCTGGATGTCAGTCGTGGGAGCCTTCCCTTGTACATAACTTTCCCAGTTTCTTTAGTCTCCTATGACAAAACATCTTCTGAATCTTCCCATATCTTTTCCTGTTAGTGCAGGCAGGCATTCTGTAATACTTATATTCCCATCAGTATATTTTATATTTATATATTATTGTGTAAATTACTTCCCTGATCTGGGCCCCCATCTCACATAGAACCATTGTATAGTATTAGTTAAACAACCATATTCAATTCCACTTTATTAAGTTTCATAGTCTTTCCACTTAGGATTCATTGTAGGCTTCGCTATGTCCTTTTCACTTAGTTTATGTCTTTATTTTTTTAATAATATGAAAAATATATATATCTAGATATATATATTGTAGATATTAATATAATATATATATATATATATATATATAAAATATATATATGTATATGTTATCTATATATGCATTAGTGATTATATATTTATAAGTCCATTTCATCATTTCTATTACATTATATTTTTGTGTTATTCATATTGTTTGGGTTATTTATTAATTACAGAAGTCAATATACATTATTTATTAGAGATGGTGTTTCTTACATGTGGAATTTAGATGTTTTGTTGTTCGGTGTATTAGACATTTATTCACCTAATTAGATATTATTTACCCAATTCTAACATGTTTTAATATGTTTTAATTCACTTGATGGTTTCGTTGTGTATATTATATTGAGTTTATTTATAGTTTTCAACTTGAGTATCGGACCATAGATGGTTTTGTTATTAGGTTTTTGTTTTCTCTTAATAGTTTCTATATATATTTCTTCATCAGTGCGGTAGATATTAGTTTATTGAGTGTTGTACCTATCTCTTAATATAATCAGGGATTTAAGGGGTTGCTAGGATACCATTCCATAAGGGTTTATATATACATTTATCCAGCAACCTTCTTCATCACCCTTTGAAAAAAGTCGGCCCGGGTGTGAAGAAAAACGAGGTCAGGGAGCGTCAGTACGCACTGACGCCGGACATTACGTATCACGCATGTACAGAAGCAGGGCCGGTTCGACGCGCGCAACAGAATTTAAAGCGGCCAATCCAGAAAGGAGACATTCTTTGGAATCCTGAGACATGCTGTGTGAACTATCGGGAAACACCTGGAAATTCCGCGGATCACTGCCCCTTCATCTCTATGAGACTGATGGGAGTTTGGAATCCTTGTTGAAGATTACCGGATGGTGCGTGATAGTTCACAAAAACACTTTTTTATACTGTACCCTTGGAGTTATTTTCTCCCCCTCCCCCTTTACCCACATTAAGAACGGTTTTATACTATGGGGTGGCTGGCTCTCTCTCCTCTCCGTGGATAGATAGATAGATATAGATGAGATGAGATAAGACACACACACAACAACAACCACACACACACACCACAAGTGTGTGTATATATATATAATTATGATATATGAATATTATATATATATATATCATCGTATATATATATATAGAGTATATATAAATATAGTATATATATTATATCGTACACATATATATATATATTATAGTATAATATATATATATATATACATCACAACACCTATGATACACACCAGATGTATGTATATATATATGATATATATACAGACGGCGGAGCCCCAAGTAGATATATAGATACTAGTAGATATATAATATATATTAATATATATAAGTACTATATGATATATAACTCTGGGGCTCCGCCGCTACATGTCCGGGATCGTTAAACACGAGTCTTTTCAACGGTAGGTTTTGTGTATTAAATGACGAGGCGTAAACGTGCCTGTTCCTTTAAACATGCTACATTGCAACTTTATGGCTTTATTCAGTCGCCAGGCAACTGAGACTGCAGCACGAATTTCAAAATAATTACATAAGCAACAAAAACCCTGCTCGTCTGAGCAATACAGAACTTAACTAAGTTGTGGGGTGTTTCTCTGACTGGGGTTGGACAGGCTATCCAGTTCCAAAACACACAAATTAAGGAACTCGCCAAGTTTTATACAAAAGGAACAGAATGATTTTACAGTTTGGTGAGGTGGCGTTTCCACTTTCTGCTCCAGCAGCCTTCTGCCTCCGGCTCTTGGGAGAGGGAAGAGGACCAAAGGAAATCGCCCTTAATACCTGATCTCTAAAGTAGCACGGACATGTGGACGAAATCAGGCAGCAGTACAACTCTGGTCTGGATCCCTCACCCCTCAGTTCCAGCACTGCCACTGTGGGATGGAAGTCCATGCCATTCTGAGGCGCAACTTCCAGCCTAAACAGGATCGAACTGTTCAGATCCTGGGAGCCCTATTATGTAATTTATCACCATACCACTGGTTTCTGTCACATATCCTACTCCCCAACTCAGACTCGAGGGAATGAGGCGACCAGGATATTAAGGGAGTGCTCCTTGACACCCATCCGCATTGCCATGTTTGTGCCCTGTACTTGTTGTTCCAGAAAACAAAAAAAAATTTAAGTGGTTGTAGGCTAGGAACCACCTGGTCACTCTAGATTCTCTCACTAAATTCGGAACCTCATTTCTGATACCACTGAAGGTAGTGAGGGGACGTGGACACAGGGTTTTCAGGCTATGCTAACCTCTGGGTCAGTTTCTCGATTCTCTGACTGGACTGGGGAGGTGGGTACTAGGGTTAACGAAGAACCCTCTATCTTTCCAGGGCTAAGTAGGTTTATTCGGTTAAAATTTGCTCAGGTTTCCTCCTCTGGCGTCTCACCTTGTATTTTCTCTCCCCTCTTTACAGACCCATATGGCCCATGCCACTTACAAAGGCAATTTACTCTCTACGGTACGGAAACCGAAACTAGTACCCTACAGCCTTTAAAAAAAAATTCTGACCCTAGCACCCTGTTATTATACGTCTCCCTGGGCCTCCTTGAGCTTTTGTCCATGTGTTCCCTCACTATAGTCGAGACTGCAGCTATGGCGGTCCTGCAATGCTGTAGGCAACACCCAACGTTGGGGGGCGCCGAAAAAAGGGCGCTAGTGTAACACACTATGTACCTAAACTGGTATAATTGTTATGAGTAGGGGCCACACTCGAAAGTTTGACTGCCCATAAATCTGACACCAATGCAGCCACGTGAAACTTATTCGTTGTAGTCTCATGTATGGCGCCCTAAGCCCAGAGGACCCCTTGAAAACCAAACTCTGGGCATTTGTAAAGGTAATGGTAAGAGGGTTCGGCACTACTGACTCTGGAGTATGGTTACCACTAGTGTCCGAAACTGTTTGCCCATTGGGAAAAAAAAAGGTAAACAGTCACAAAGAAGCAGTGGCAATTTTTTTTATACATGGGGATATCACGAATATTCCACTGTTGATGTCTTATATGAAACAGAGTTTGGTTCTTTAGTTTCAAAGTGGTATAATTACCCAAATTGCACATGATGGTTTGTTTAAAGGGAACCGAATTTCCCCTTTTTAAAAATGTGAGTCCACTCTCGAATGCGCGGGTCCCGTGCAGTTTCAATACGGACATAAAGAAGTAATAAAAGAAACAAATCCTTTCCCTTTTTCAGAAAAGGTTACGAGGGCCAAAATACAAAGGGGAAAGAGGAAGAGATGCGGTAAAATCCCCTTCCCCATGGCCACATGGTAGGGATACCCCAAATCAAGATGTTAAGGCTCTTCAACCCAGAACAGATAAGACCTTTGGTGATCTAGAGGTCAGTCCTGGGGGTTTTAAGAAGCCAGTGGACGAACCCACATTACGGAAGCAAGGGGGAATACGGGACCAGAACTAGTACTCCGGCCAAACCAGATGTCCATTGCCTACCCCTACTTCGAGGTTAGAGAATGACCTAGTACTAGTCGGGTTGATAAAAGGAATAAAAACAAAAAAAAACAAAACAATTATAACTAAACAATTGTTGGTACCACGGACTTCCGTACTGTTAGTATTAAACCTCGCAACATAGTCACCCATTGGGGTGGTACCACCTCGGGGTGGAAAGACAAAGAAAAGTGTTCTCCGAAGCTTCTATTGTGCCGAGGTTCTGGCAGGAAGAAATTACAAATTAGTGATCCTTAGCCCAGGAATGTCATATCCACCGGCCCCGTTCAAAGCGTATTGAAGCCCATTGGGACCCCTTCCCATAATAGATGTACCATTGATCGGATTGCTATAGATCAGTAGGACCCTAAAAAGTCTGCTAGGGGACATCAACATATATTGGTATATTGATTATGCCACCGATATACCGAGGCAGTTCCCCTACGTAGCACCTCTGCTAAAAAACTAGCCAAAGAGTTATAGTTCTGTTTACCAGGGTCGGAATTCAGAAAGATTTCGTACGACCAGGGAACACCATTATGTCCAAGTAGTAACAAAGAGTTATGTAAACTTCACAACAATCAAGCATCTCAAGAACCTTAGTCTATCATCCACAAAACAGATGGTTTAGTGGAACGGTCAAATAAAACCCTAAAGAGCATGTTAAGCGGGCGGTCGAAATAAGGATGGGAAAAACGGGGATTGTTTGTTACAATACTGGTATTTGCATTAGGGAGTCCCAATACCAACAGCTTCTCCCCGTTTGAACTATTTATGGCGCGACACCAAAGGGGACTAGCTGGATATAGCCAAAACGAGACTGGGAACATGAGCGGTTTACCCCACAGAAGTTGTAATAGAGCATGTTGCCCGCATTCTCACCATATGTGACAAACGGCTTACTCGATGCTCCGCGTCTCCGGGATGTTAGAACACGGTACGTATTTAGGGTAGGTTAAATGACGAGGCGTAACGTGCTGTTCCTTTTAAACAGGCTATTGTCTGGTTTATTCAGTCCCAGGCATGGAACTGCGACACGGAATTCAAAAATGACATAAGCAAACAAAAACCCTGCTCGTCTGAGCTAATAACTTAATAAGTTTTCCCGACTGGGGTTGGATTGGTAGTCCGTTCCAACAACAAAAATAGAAATTTTGCAGTTTTAGACAAAGGGACAGATGATTTAACCTGGTGCGTGAGAGGCGTTCTCCTCTCTGCTTCCAGCAGCCTTCCTGCCTCCAGGCTCTTGGAGAGGGGAAAGAGGAACGGAAATCAGCCTTATACCTGATCTTAAGTAGCAGGGACAGGTGACAGAAATCAGGCAGCAGACCAAACTCTGGTCTGGATCCCTCACCCCTCAGTTCCAGCACTTGCCAAACTGTGGGATGGGAGTGCATGCATTCTGAGGCTGCACTTTCCAGCCCCTAAACAGGATAAGAATGTTCGATCTGAGAGCCCTATATATGGAATTATCACCATACCTAGTTTCTGTGCACAATATTTGACTAAAGAATGCAGATGAGGCATACAGTTGTATTTGCATATTGCTTTCCTTGTGAGGGTTTGTCACTTTTTTTTACTCACCATAACTTAACTCAGTATTAGTATATAGCCTATCCCATAGCCTCTTTGCATACCCAGTTAAAATCAACCCCACACCGATGAGAACCATTAGGTCGAACAGCTGTTGTGGGGTGGTTTTTTGCGGTATGCACCTTAACCTGGCTGTGCTCAAAGCTGTGACCATGCAGCAAGCTTTGCTATAGGGAACCTGTTTAAAAATGGTTTTAGAGGCAAAAAGTGACACTGTGTGTCATTGCAGTATTTCCCAGAATCCCTTGCTGCAGTGGAAGGCTGTATGCTGGGTGTATGGGGAAAGGCGGGGGGTTGCAGACCTGCCTAAGACATTGCAGATGAGCATACAGTTGTATTTGCATATATTGCTTTCTGTGGAGGGTTTTTGTCACTTTTTTATCACCCATACTTAACTCAGTCATTATGGTATAGCCTATCCCATAGCCTCGGCATACACAGTAAATCAACCCACACGATGAGACCCATTAAGGTGACAAACAGCTGTCTGTGGGTGGTTTTCTGGGTATGCACCTTAACCCTGGCTGTGCTCAAAGCTGTGACCATGCAGCAGCTTATGCCAAAGGAACCATGTTAAAAATGGTTTTAGAGGCAAAAAGTGAACTCGTGTGCTCATTGCATGTCATTCCCAGAATCCCTTGCTGCAGTGGAAGTGCTGTCTGCTGGGTGATCGGGGGGGCGGGGTTGCAGACCTGCCTACGACCTGAGATGCAGACAGGTAGGGCACAAGGAGAATAAGAAATAAAAAACGAAAAATAATGACACACACCACACACACACACAAAATATATATTATATAGATATATTATATCTATATTATTATATATATACACACATGTATATATATACCACACACCCCATTGTGATATGTATGTATGTAGTATTATATATATCAGAGAAAAACAAAAATCAACGAAGTAGTGTAGAAGTGAGCCTCAATAATCCTATACAAAGCTGAAGAAGAATAAGCCTGTAAAATGCCACCCACGGGGGTGATGAGAAATTTTTAGAATTTTTGGTTCTGCTCCCCCGGTTGGATTACTAGCACAGAGAACTTGGTGTGGCTATTTGCTGGTTCCCCGGAGGGAACTTCCGTGCAGCAAAGCGCGAATTGAGAGAGTGTCACTTCCGGTATTGACGCATGGATGAGAAGCGAGGAGAGAGAGGAGCGGACGCCATTACCCTGATCGGATGGCACTTCTGGCAATGAGGCCAATCTCATATCTGCTATTTTAAACATTATTTTGTGAGTTGGGCATTTGTTGATTTAATGTTCTATAAACACTTGTTATCAGTTAATGCCACTGGTGTGGCCGTTCTTCTTCTTTTCTTTTCATATATATATCATATATAGATATATATATAGATATACAGTGTTTGTGTTGTGTGTGGTGTGTGTGGTGTGTGTGTTTGGGGTGTGTGTGTGTGTGTGTGTGTTGTGGTGTGTGTAGTGTGTGTGTGTGTGTTTTTTTTAACTATATCTATAGCTATCTATCTGTAGTGGAAGTGTATTGTGTGTGTATTTAATTACCCACTCACTCCAAATTTCAATAACATACATATACATCTAAATTGTACACATTCACATATACACATTTGCTATAAAATGAGTTGTTACAATTTTACATTATATACACGTGAAATTTATGGAGAAATCACTGGAATAAATTTGAAATCTGCTTCGAATGTCTGATCGTTTTCTCCTGCTTCACTGAATGTGCTGGGAAAGATCATGCTCGTGCACGTTTACAAAGAGGGAGGGCAGGGCTCACAAAGGAGTGTGCCAGGGTTTGTGACAGGACATGAAGCGGCTGTACCTTAGCAAATTGTTGTTATAGGAACAAACATGCTTGTTAAAATAGATTGCAAGAAAATTGGTCTTTCAATGTTGGTTTTTTTTAAAACAGAAAATGCTAAAAGTATTTTTTCTTAATACAGTACTGATTTATTAAAAAAAAATACACATGCGGGATATTGCTTGAACTGCAGCTTTAATTGAAAGGCTCACTTGTGGGATACAAAGTTCACCTAGTTCTCACGTCAATTGACCGACTTCCCGCGGCAATAGACTTTCCTCCTTTCAAATTTCGCAAGCTAACAATGCACGGATACATTCTGTCGAAAATAACACTTCAAATCTAACCACAATCCACTTATTCAATTGAACTTGCGGTTACGAGGTCGAGTGCTTGAAAATGGTTACCCATTCTTCAAAGCAGACCTCCCGTATACAGCCACGGTTCTTCAATGAGCGCTGGCTTCAGCGCGCACAACGCCATCTTGTATCTGAAAAGCTAATAGCACAGTTTGTATGCAATTCTATTACTGCAGGCAGCGAACAGGCTGTAAAATGGGGATAAGAAGTCTGGGACAGGGGCAAATACATCAGGGTAATGCAGACACTTTTAACCGCTTCACTCCCAATGCGAGTTGGGGTTAATTAGCCGGGCATAATACCTTTATTATTGGCCTGATTAACCCCATTATCACCACACTTCTCTGCTCCTTCCTTTCTGCGCCTACTTGGTTTAGTCACCCACAACTTATTCCCCCCAAAGGCTCAAGTATTTTTGAAGTATGAATTTAAAAAAATTATAGTACAGTAAGACAGTTTAGAGATAAATAACAGACTTTGTGAAATACAATCTCCAATCTTTTTACAAAAATATAATCTTCATCTGACATCTTCGAGCTGTCTCATGCATTTTCACCTACTGTATCAAATAATTTTGAGATTTGTTATTTATTAATTATTGAGAAGAAATAGATGCATGAATTACACTTTGTGGAATGCGTATTACTGATGAACTGCATGCGAGTGTACTATGGAAGGTGTATGGAACGCATATGTGTGCCATTGAATATTTGGGCACGTGCACTATACAACCTGCATGGAATGTATATGCATATCATTGATTTTCTGCGCATGCGTACTGTATGTTTGAATTGTATGTAACGCATTTGCCATACAGGTATTGCTATTTGATTGGAACGAATACATTACCTTCATTATCCATTATCGCTGGTTTTGACGTTGATCTGCCTGCTGAATCTGCAAAAAGGATGACGACCAGGATTAAAGAATGAGAAAAATAATGCAAAGACTTTTTAAAATAATACAATCTTCAACTGACATCATTTTGCGGTTTCTCTTACAGGTGTGAAAGGATTGTGAGATTGTTATTTAGAGGAGAAATGGATGCATGAGTTACATTTTGTTACAGTATTGCTCAATGTGTTTCCTACACAAACATGATGGTGTTCTTGATCAGCCTGCCAAACCTGCAAAAAAAGGATGAATACCAGGATTGCACAACGACAAAAAATAAATGATTATTAAAAACCTGTATTTTTCTATAAATTTGTCATGTTTCAATTGCCGATTTAGTCTAGCCTACAGTCCTCTGATACTGTAGAAGTCCATTGATTTTGTTTTTCACTGTCTTGAATTGTGCAGCAGTGTATTTATACTGCTTCTTCAGTTCTTTTAAAATAGCTTTCAAATTGTCGGGAATAGCCAGATTATCCCTAGAGCCATCATGTTCATTTTTTTTGTATCACATGTATTCATGTATTTTTTGTATAGTTATCAAATTTTACATGGTGTTTAATGATTAGTTGGTCAACTGCTGTTTCTTCCATATCTGTTCAAAGTGTCTGTTGGTATTAAGTAAAGCGGGGTGTCACTTATGCATCCCCATAGGCAGTGATATTGGTGTGTCTTTGCTTTCATGGTGCCACAAGTGTGCTTTAAAACTCGTGCAGGTCATTTCCTGTAGTCACAATTTCCTCATGGCTGTCTGGGATGTTGGGAAACATCTGGGCATTGCATGTAGAGACTGGGTGGGTGGGGAAGAGGTTTCCTCCGTCTCTCCTGCAGCTGTGTGTATAATGGAATATAGAGACGCTGCATCCCTCGCCATTTGGTCCTTCATCTCCAAAAGAAGGTCCATTTTGCCCCAACTCTGCTCCGGATGCAGTGGCAGGGCCTGATCAATGGCAGGTCTAACCACAGTTTTAAATGTGCCTTGTACAGAGGCATCAAAATTGTACATTACAAAGCCAAATCCCAAGTCGCTGTCCACACTCGATACAAGTAAATACAGTATACCCCATAGTAGAAAAGAATAATTTTATTTAACCCATTTTTTCTTATTATTGCAGTGTGTTTCCCATGATAAGGGAAGTGAACAAGATTAAAAGAGTTTACCAAGTGTGTGCATGGATTGAGAGTGGAGAAAGGTTTCAGGATGTTGTATTTTCTGATGAAACATCTCTTACACTGGAATGGTTTTCCACTATGATATTCCGGAAAAAAATATTTAGCCCTGATACCTTAGCTGAAGCATCCACTCAAGCTTCATGTCTGGGGGGCAAACTCGAGACTTGAACCCGGACCCATAGTTGTGTTTGAAGGTCAGTTACCTGTTCCTGTATAACCATGTTTTATATGTTTGTTTGTTTTTTCTCCAGGAATCATGAATAAAGTGTTTTGAGGAGGCCATTTTCTCCCAGATAACACATTTTAGATTTCTTTGCATCTGGGTCTTCCAAGATAATGAACCAAACACTGTGCATCTTCTACTTTTTGTTAAGGACTGGGGAATACACTGGGTTAGAACATTTCCAGGGTAAGTGCTCAAACTGTTTTTAGCATGAGTATATTATTTACTGTGCTGTAACCGTAATGTATTTCTCTATTTGCATATCCCCAATATGAACCCCATAGAATTGGTGTGGCATGCAATGAAACATCTGAGGAAATATGTGAAGCGGCAAACAAAGAGATAAAGAAGGGGATCCTTGATTAATGGTCTGAATATCTAAGTGTCGAAACTTGAAATAATTACATTCACCATAAAAATAATGAGTTACCAGGTATTATTGAATACTTTGTAATGACTACAGGCATGTGATTATAATATAAAATGAATTGTATTTTAAACTAAACAATTTTCCTATTATATTTTTTGGACTCTTCCAGATACAAGTTTCTGTACAAGCTAACCAATATCGACTGCCGATGTGGTGTGAACATTTTCAGATTTAACGTTTAGTTAGCACATGAGTACATGAATGATTCATGCATAATGTGAGGTATGCAAGTTATTAGCAATCTTTATTTAACAATGTATGCAATTAGTGCATTAGAGTTGACCTGAAATCCTTTTGCCTAAGGCCTCGTTCCCAGTGCTCGCAGCTGCGCACGTGATGGTGTGCACAGCACAAACAAGATTTGGCCCTCTATGGGGCAGGCCCCAGTCAGTGTGCACTTGCATGATCAAGAGCTAGTGGCGCGACCACATGTCAAGAATTTTGGTATGATGGCCACAGCGACGGTTCATCCAATGAGGGCAAATCATCCACGTGACATCATAGTCGCGCCACGCCATGCCTCCCCATCGCGAGTGATCTGAAGTCGCCAGATCATTGGGGTTAAGGTCATTGCACTCCATTGCGCACAGTCACTGGAGCCGTAGTCTAAGTTAGTTTTATTATTTTATATATTTTTTTTTACCGTTTTTACTTAAATAATAATGTAGTTTAAGTCTTTATATGTATACAATTATAATAATTTTTTTAAGTTTGGGAGCAGCTGACCAGTGTTGACTACTGATGGCGTGTGAACCTTTTAATCATATTTGACCGTTGTTTAACAAAAGGCCAGTTGATGCCTGAAGAATGGTTCTTGCTTTTAACAATGCACTTAGTTTGCATCCAGCTTAACCTAGCTAAGGAAAATCGGGAAGGATCAGATGAATTCTACATTCCTCACATTATTTTGAATTATTTGAATGCACTCAACACATTAAAATATTACACAAGAAACACCCCTTGCAGTTACAATGTTTTGCAGTTACAGTTGTATTTAATTGAAACTCTCACAGTATAAAAGTATAATTAAGTAATAATCCCCTCAGAACAGGGCATTATTGGCCAGTAATGCCCTGTTCTGAGGGGATTATTACTATTATAGGCTTATTTAATTTTTTTACATTTTTCATAAAAAAAGAAGTTAGTCATATTGATTTTTATCAGCAGATCGCCTACAGTTAGGTCCGGAAATAATTGGACACTGACACAATTTTCATAATTTTGGCTCTGTACACCACCACAATGGATTTGAAATGTAACAACTGAGATGCAATAGAAGTGCAGACTTTCAGCTTTAATTCAAAGGGTTGAACAAAAATATTGTATGAAACATTTAGGAATTGCAACCATTTTCATACACAGTCCCATTATTTCAGGGGCTCAAATGTAATTGGACAAATTAACACAATCATAAATAAAATGTTCATTTTTAATACTTTGTCGAGAATCGACTGCTTGAAGTCTGGAACGCATGGACATCACCAAACGCTGGGTTTCCTGCTTTGTGATGCTTTGCCAGGCCTTTACTGCAGCTGTTTTCAGTTGTTGTTTGTTCGTGGGTCTTTCTGCCTTAAGTTTTGTCTTCAGCAAGTGAAATGCATGCCTGATCGGGTTGAGATCAGGTGATTGACTCGGCCATTGCAGAATATTTCACTTCTTTGCCTTAAAAAACTCCTGGGTTGCTTTCGCAGTATGTTTTGTGTCATTGTCCATCTGTAAAGTGAGGCGCCGTCCAATCAACTTCACTGAATTTGGCTGAATCTGAGCAGACAATATATCCCTATACACTTCAGAATTCATCTGGCTGCTTCTGTCTTCTGTCACATCATCAATAAACACTAGTGACCCAGTGCCATTGTATGCAATGCATGCCCATGCCATCACACTGCCTCCACCGTATTATACAGATGATGTTGTATGCTTCAAATCATGAGCCGTTCCAAGCCTTCTCCATATATTTTTCTTCCCATCATTCTGGTACAGGTTGATCTTAGTTTCATCTGTCCAAAGAATGCTGTTCCAGAACTGGACTGGATTTTTAGATATTTTTTGGCAAAGTCTACAGTTCCCACAAAAGAGGCTGCGCTCGTCCGTTGGATCTTCAAAGTCTTTCAAATTCTTCTTTTTTCCCGCAGCTCCTTCACTCTCCGGTGATCAGCCGCGACAACAGTCATCAGAAATAAAAAAGTTGGAGCGCAGAGAAAAAAACACCGCTCTTGTCGTCACCACCTGACGAAGGGCTAGTTAAGCCCGAAACGCGTTGAGGGACTGCTTAGGGATTTTTAGGTACACACGTTATCTGTAAGTGTGTTACCAGCCCGTTTGAGGTGTCCGGTTAGGTCCTCCCGCACGTTAGCCTCCCTAGATTGCCTGCCAGTGCAAATCTCGCGAGAGAGCCCGCGAGAGAGTCTGCCTACCTATCAGCTAGGGCTGAGTTCCGGGTTTGGAACTCGGCTTTGACCCGCGGTGATCCGAGGCAAGAAGTGAGGGTTGAGGCAGGGGTGGTGACGACGAGAGCGGTGTTTGGACCAAAGATCCTCATCAGGCACTCAGCAATATTGATTGTAAGTTTTGAATTGTAAAGTGCATAATAAAGTGAACCCTTGTTTAAT
This sequence comes from Ascaphus truei, assembly GCA_036426205.1. Lineage (NCBI taxonomy): Eukaryota > Metazoa > Chordata > Amphibia > Anura > Ascaphidae > Ascaphus > Ascaphus truei. Next base: position 303,099,233 of record CM071567.1, on the reverse strand, counting down.
ACTCCCTCCCCTTTTTCTTCTTTTTTTCTCTGCGCTCCAACTTTTTTACTTTTTTATTGCAAAGTCTAATCTGGCCTTTCAATTCTTGAGGCTTATGAATGGTTTGCACCTTGTGGTGAACCCTGTGTGTTTGCTCTTGTGAAGTTTTCTCTTTATGATAGACTTGGATAATGATATGCCTACCTCCTCGAGAATGTTCTTCATTGGCTGGATGTTGTGAAGGGGTTTTTCTTTACCATGTAAAGGATCCTAATATCATCCACCACTGTTGTCTTCCGTGGACGTCCAGGCCTTTTTGTGTTGCAGAGCTCACCAGTGCGTTCTTTTTTCCCCCTCAGAATGTACCAAACTGTTATTTGGCCACTCCTAATGTTCCTGCTATCTTTCTGATGGATTTTTTTTGCAGCCTAAGGATGCCCTGTTTCACTTGCATTGAGAGCTCCTTTGACCGCATGTTGTGAGTTCACAGCAACAACTTCCAAATGTGAATGCCACACATGGAATCAACTCCAGACCTTTTACCTGCTTAGTTGATGATGAAATAACGAAGGAATAGCCCACACCTGTCCATGAAACAGCTTTTGAGTCAATTGTCCAATTACTTTTGGTCCCTTGAAAAAGAGGGGGCTATATATTAAAGAGATGTAATTCCTAAACCCTTTCTCCAATTTGGATGTGAAAACCCTCAAATTAAAGCTGATAGACTGCACTTTAAGCCCATATTAATTGTTTAACTGTAACTTGAATTTATTTTGGTACACAGCCAAAATAAGAAAACTTGTATCAGTGTCCAATTATTTCCGGACCTAACTGTATATAATCTGTATCATAGCTGCTCACAAGTATTTTTTTCAAAGCTTACTGTTTATACTGCTTTTTCTTTACTGTCTATCAATAAATTGTCACATTTTGAATTTGAGATATATTTTTAATTTTAGATTAGATATTGACCATTTCTTAAATCCAATTACAGTATTTTCAGGTCTGATTGTTGTATGCTAGGAAAACTTGTATTATTTTGTTTTTTTAAATGCTTCAGACAAATATATATTTACTTGCAGGGCCGCCAACAGGGGGGGGACAGCTGGTGTTAGCGTCCCGGGCCTCGTGGGTCAGGGGGCCCGACCGCCCGGGTCCCCTGCTTGGCCGTAAAAATAAAAAAACACAGTGTGGCTGTACCCCCGCGCCGGGTCTCTGACGGCAGTGCTGGAAGTCAGCTGGGCTAAACTTCTGGTACACCGGCGGGAGAGGGAGGCCCGGCGCGTGTATGAGCCGGACAGGTGTCTGCAGCGGGGCAGGGCTGTCGGCAACTGCTATGACCTGCCGCCAGGCCCCCCGCAATCCCGTCAGCTGCCGGACCCCGCATACCATCAGCCCCCACGGCCGTTTACCCCCGCAGTACCGCCAAGCGTCCCGCAAGCTACCGGCCACCCTCCCTCCCCCCGTGCAGTTCTGCTGCGTCCCCTGCAGTACCATGCCCATGGCATCCCATGGCCGTCCCCCCTTGCAGCACCGCCACCCCCAGTGGCCGTCCCACACTGCAGCACCGTCACCCCATGCGGCCACCCCCCCCCTGCAGTACCGCCGGGCATCTGCTAGCTACTGGCCTTCCCCCCTGCAGTAGTGTCGGACCCCCCCCAGTACCACAAGCCCCTGTGCCCCCACCCCCGCAGTACCGCTGGGCATCCCACCAGCTTCCGCCCCCCGTACTGCCGGGCCCACCGCAGTATCGACAGCCCCGCAGCCCTCCCCCCACCCTGCAGCATCCCGCCAGCTATGGCCCCCCCGCAGCACCACCACCCCCTGCGACTGCCGCCCTCCCCCACAGCACCGCCACCCCCCGCGGCCGCCCCAACCCCCGCAGCACCGCCGGCCACCCCCCACCCCTGCAGCACCGCCACCGCCCCCCCGCAGCACCACCAAAGCCCCCCCCAGCAACGGCCACCCGCAGCCACCAGCACTCCCCACTACAACCGGTCCTTTGTAGCCACCGGTACACCCCTCCCCCCCACAGCCACTGGGCCTCACCTGAGACCATCCCCAAGATAAGTCTGATGTTTATATGTATTGGGGGGGGGTGTTGCTGTGATGATCGTGGGGTGCCAGGCCAGTAATAAGTGGGTTACACCCGACTGGCAGCCCCTAAATCATGTTGTGACTGAAGGGGTTAATGTGTAAACTGTGTGTAATAACTTCCATTCCCCTTCACCATCTTTATTTGTCCCAGATTACAGCTGAATATCCCAGATGCAATGCGTTTTAAATGGCGTGTCCCCTAAATCATCTTGGGACGGAAGGGATTAACAGAATCTGTATGTAATAATCCTGTGTTTCCCTTGCCTAACGTTTTCTGTCCCAAAAAATGGATGGATGTGCGATATTATTTTCTGTGTCATATGAATAGGAGCTAGGATATAATTAATGAAATATATCTTGGCTTGTATATATGCTAGCGGGTTGATTTTTTTAAACGTAGCCAGTATGCATACCCATATGTTTGTTACAATATTTAGAAGGGCAGAAGTTACAGTTTTAAAAGAAGCAATGCTTTTCTATATTTTAGAAATGTAAGCCAAAGCTGGCTTTGTGTTCCCTTCTGATATGCTAATGTAATCAGGGAAGGGTAAGGGATGGCTTTGTTCTGCCTGGGGTTCAAAGGGGACCCCTGCTGGGTGCTGCCAGCTTGGCTACCGGACCTAAGAAGGACAAAGCCACAGAGCCATCCTATTTAGTATGCAGTCCGGAAATAGCAAGGGTCTGTTAAAACACCTGAAGTGTGAGTTCCTCAGCTATCTGACAATACTACAACTGGGCCATATGTTTCAACCCAAACTTTGTGTCCCCAGAAACGAGTGGCCCCTTTTTACTAAGCAGTGCTACCAAGCTGCTCACTATGCATGCTCAGAGTTACTTGGGCTGGCCTTATGACCATTTCTCACGTTACCTGGCTGGTTTTGATAGGAGGAAGATATTCTCCCACCAATGGAATTGAGCGAAGGCTAGGTATAGGAACACCTGTCTTTAAAGATGCCTGTAACCCTCATTCCTGTGTTGTTGTGGAATCCTGTGAAGATCTAATTTTGAGGAACGAACCTGTGTGACCTGGTATTTCGTTCCTGGGATTGCTGTAAGTGTTTTTATCCCATGTTATTCGTTTTACTGTGTATGTTAGTCTGAAAAGAAATAAACCTACATGTTTATTTTATCTCTGTCTCGCTCCAATCAGTTCCAAGTGATTTTGTATGCATAAGTTCTGGTCTGCTGTGACATTGGGGTGTTTTTTTAGTATTGGGGGTTGGGGTATCTTTATATGTATTTGGGGGGGTTGGGGTATTTTTTACATGTATTGGGGGGGTTGGGGTATTTTTTACATGTATTGGGGGGGAGGTTGGGGTATTTATTATATGTATTGGGGTGGTTGGGGTATTTTTTATATGTATTGGGGTGGTTGGGGTATTTTTTATATGTATTGGGGTGGTTGGGGAATTTTTTATATGTATTGGGGGGTTGGGGTATATTTTGTTATATGTATTGGGGAGGTGGGGCTATTTTTATATGTATTGGGGGGTATCCTTGTGAAGGTCATATTTTAGCATTGGATCTGTATTTTTGGACATGCCACCTAGCAACTCTAGCTGCCATTGTCCCCCCTAGCCATCCTGCAGCCACCAGCCTAACGCCCTCCCCATAGCAACGGCACCCCCTTCGTAGCCACTCACCCTCCCGCAGCAATGGCCCCCCCCAGTAGCAGCCACTGGCGCCCCCCCATTAGCAGCCACTGGCCCCTCCTGTAGCAGCCACCATCCCCCCCACCCCCCACTTGCAGCCACCAGCCCATCCCGGAGCCACCGCATCACCCTGCAGCCACCGGGCCGGACCTGAGATCATCCACAAGGTAAGTCTGATTTTTATTTGTATTGGGGGTGTATTTGTATATGTATTGGGGGTTGGGGGTATATTTTTATATGTATTGGGGGGTTAAGTAAAAGTTGTGCGCTAAAATTTTTTTTCCATGGTAGGTGCGCTATGGGTTGGGGGGGAGCCTGCTCCTTTAATTTGTCCTGGGCCCCACGATTTCTGTTGGCGGCCCTGTTTACTTGCAGAGTAATTTACAGAGTTTCTGCCCACGAGCTTTGATGCAAATATTTGGAATAATTTTGGCACTTTTTGCATCCAAATTCAGCAGTTCCAAAAATGTAGCGGTTGTACTTAATCATAGTAACACTATTGAATTGAGAAACAAAAGGATTACTGCAAAGTAAAAACAGTAAATGTGAAGGTTTAATCTGCAAGTAATGCACATGAATGAAGATACCAACACTGGTATTCGGTAAGCTCTGATGTGGGGTATTGCATCCCAGTTAATGCCAGATCGGGGTGCCATAGACCATCGGAGCTTGATGAAACTGTCTCAAAGAAACCTGTGTGTCTTCAAACACAAAGGATGAGTTTATTAAGACAGCACTTCCCCTTTTACCTCATTTAGGCGGTTCTGTTTATTTTGATAGCAAGATAAAATATGTGTTAATATGTGTATTATCTAAAATAGAAGTCAAAACATCAACATAAAATGAATTGGAATCTGTCACTTACAAATATTATTTTATTCTATAACGCCATAATAATAAAAAATGTAAAAAAAAAAACTAAAAAAATCCAAAGTCTATCATGGCAAAAACTGTTTATTTCAAATTAAAACCAAAATAATAAAACGGCATGCTTGTATAATAATAATTTTAAAATAAAAATAAAATACAAACCGGCGCCAAAATTGTCCAAAGACAGTCTATATGAAGTCCAAATGGATTGTAATGCTAAGGATTGCTTCAATTCTTGCACTTCCAGAAATTTAGATTATCCACGGCCAGATATTACGTCATATGTGGAATATAAACAGATAAACACATCATAGTGTAAACTGCTATCCAGATGGACATACAACACAAACACTAACATACAACAAATTCACAACAATAAACAAATGTAAGCAAGGCTAACTAAAAAGGAGCTAATTTAATACAACAATGATTATAAAATAACAAATGAGAACAATTGGCAGGCAACAAGTCAGGTTGGTCAAAAACCAAAATCCTACTCACAAGAACTTGGGAGTAAAATCGCAGTGTGTTGTAGTCATTAAGGATATCTGCTTGTCCTCCGGTGGTGTCGGGCGAATCCAAGCACCACTCCGACGCTGTCGCACTTCCTGGATCGATTGTTCGTCACTGGGTCGCGCCTTGGAGGAACCAACCTTTTCCTATTGTTACAAAGTACTGCACGTAACCACGGAGCCTGCTTGAGTTTGTGATGGAAGCTCATAAACTATGACCCTAAGTGCTTCGTGCGCATGCGCACTTCATCAGGGGTCAAGCAAGAACTAGGCATTGGATACTTATATATAGTTAGAGTGACTTTAATTCGATGATACATTAAGCCACTTGTTACTAACAAAGAACACACTGATTGGTCAAAATACTTGCCAATCGAGCCCAGTACTAAAAATAGCCTTACTAACATGACATAAAATGAACAATAATACAAAACAATACATAAAAAACATATAAAAATACATGTATATAAAAAATATTACATGGGTATAATACCTTGGTTATATTACGTATCCAGCTAGGATTGTGCTGGTTGTCGGCCCTTAAATAATTATTCGCCTGAACGGGCTTAAAAAAAGTTTTTGTTTGTATGGTATTATCTACCACAGAAATACTTAAATCTAAGAATTCTATTTGTTGTGTGCTGTGATTAAATGTAAACGAGAGGTTCCTATCGTTATGATTAAGATACGTGAAAAATGTATCAAGTTGTTCCTGGCTACCGGACCTGACAAATAGGCATCATCAATGAAGCGGCGCCAGAGCACCAGGTTTGCCCCGAGGGGACAGTTGTTCCAAATATAGTCCTCCTCCCAACTGTCCATAAACAAGTTGGCATAACTCGGGGCAAACCTAATGCCTATAGCGCATACCTATAAAAAAAAATCGTGAGTTGAAAGAAAAATAATTGTGTGTTAAAATATATCAAATACTATCTAATAAAAATATATTAAGTGCTGGGGTAATGGTAGTATGTAATTCTAGTTTTCGGGATATGGCCTGGCAGCCCTTGGCATGGTCAATTACGGTGTATAGAAAAAATGAAAATGTGTGGTGCTTCTAAGAAAAACCTTCAGAGTATGAATATTCAGTTCAATAATATGTAATGTTCCTGAGATGATAACCCCTGATGATGAGATAAATGGGAAACAATCCAATATAAATCACTTCTCCATATACTCTGACTAGTGGGCTAAGGCCCCCACAAACACTGCAGTAAGGGGCCACACTGTAATTGAAAGTGTCCCAGCATAAGTTATCAGAGTGGAGTTGTGCAAAAGATATAAATGACTCACTTTTGGGAGTAGTTGTTGTCCCAGAATCTTCTTCTGCCAGATAGGGCTGTGCATCCGATTTTTCTGATGAGATTGAAGATAAGAACAAAGTAAAAGCAGGCACCGTTGCTCAGGAAAAAAGCAAAAAACTGTAAATAAGTCAAGGAGAGATTTGACCCTAAAAAAATATATTTAATGGAGCCAACAATCGAATACAGCTACATTACGGGGTACAGGAGACCCCCACCAACGCGTTTCGAGCGTAGCTCTTTATCAAGGTGACTGTTATCTGTACTCACCAGTCTGCTTTAATACACCTAACAAGTGGATAAACAAACTTCAATGTTTATATTCGTGACATTAAATCTCTTTATTTCTAATAATAATCATCTTGAGTGTCCACTCGATTAGGTAGTTTCTTTTCTTTTATTGGAGATTTTCATTGCTTTATGAGATTTCTTTTTAAATTCTATATGTGGTATATGTGTCTCTCTAGTATTGAATGTGGTATCTGGGTTGCTATGTCGTTTTCTATGTGAAATTTATGTTTTTAACTTTTTCTATTGTTCTTGTTAATAAAGTTGTCAGTTTGTAAAAAAAGCGTGCTGACGTCACTCCGAATGCGTCACTCCCGAGGAGTTTTAGGAAGTGAATTGCGAATGGACGTCAGCAGGCTTTGTAGGGGTATTAAAGCAGACTGGTGAGTACAGATAGCAGTCACCTTGATAAAGAGCTACGCTCGAAACGCGTTGGTGGGGGTCTCCTGTACCCCGTAATGTAGCTGTATTCGATTGTTGGCTCCATTAAATATATTTTTTTAGGGTCAAATCTCTCCTCGACTTATTTACAGTTTTTTGCTTTTTTCCTGAGCAACGGTGCCTGCTTTTTCTTTGTTCTTATCTTCAATTACGGTGTATAGTGATGTTACATCGGCCGTAACCCATATGTAATTGGGCTGCCATTCCAGATCCCTTAAAATCTGTAAAACATGCGTGGTATCACGCAAATAGGATTTGACCTTGGTAACCAAGGTTTGGAGATGGTTATCTATGAATTGTGATAGATTAGATGATATTGATCCTATACCCGAAATTATCGGTCTGCCTGGTGGATGTGTTAAATGTTTATGGATCTTGGGGATAAAATAAAATAACGGTGTACGTGAAAAATTTAATTGTAAAAACTCTGCTTCATCTTGTGTGATAGCTCCCCCATATAGGCGAATTTCCAGCAGAGTTTTGAACTCTATTTCAAACTGTCCCAGTGGATTGACACCCAGGGGGAGGTATGTGGTGGTGTCCCCAAGGAGTCTCATAGACTCCTTTATGTAGTATTGTTTGTCCATCACCACTATACCTCCCCCTTAATCTGCAGATTTAATAACTATTGATTTATTATTCTCCAATAGCTGTAGGGCTGCCTTCTCCTGTATGTCGAGATTGTCTCTTTGAATTTTATAGGGTCGGCTTGTAATCATTACTATTACTATTTACTTTAGAGTTATAGAGTGCTACCAGCCGAGTCCTTTTTCTTTTGTGTATTCGTGATAACAATTCTCAACACAGCACCACTACTCATTCACTCATTTAAACTGACTGTTAGCTGAGCAGAGGTTTCTGTCCCCTTCCTCCTCCCCCCATCTGTATAGCTCATAACGATAGGAACCTCTCGTTTACATTTAATCACAGCACACAACAAATAGAATTCTTAGATTTAAGTATTTCTGTGGTAGATAATACCATACAAACGAAAACTTTTTTTAAGCCCGTTCAGGCGAATAATTATTCCAAGGGACCGCTAGTTCGCCTGAGGCGCAATTGCTCCAATTAGGAGGAGTTTGTAGTTCAGGCGGAAGAGCTAAAGCAAAAATTCAAAGATAGAAAATATTTGGAGAGCCTCTTAGAGGAGGCTTTCGCACAAGTAGAGAAGTTGAAGAGAAATACTCTTTTAGAATATAAAAATATTGACCAAAAGTCACAAAGAGAGCCCAGCCATGGTGTGTCGTTTGTAACAAAGTATAATGAAATGGCACCAAAAAGACGGAAAATCATAAATCAACATTGGCCAATACTTTTGTGTGATAATACACTTAAACAACACCTCCCTGGTAAACCAAATATTATTTTCACTAAGGCTTCCAATATAAAGTCAAAACTAGCCCCGAGTTGTCCATTAGATCACGCTGGACCTAAACTAATCAACCCTACAAAAGGTTTTTTTTACATGCACTACTTGCACTGCTTGCTCATTCAGCAAAAATATGAAATCATTTAGATTGAATGTCACTTCCAAGACATACCCTATTAAATCTTTTATAAATTGTCACTCTACATACATTATATATTTACTCCAGTGCCCCGGTGGCCTTCAATATGTAGGCAGGACAGGGAGGTGCTTTCAAAGGATAATTTATGAACATATATATAATATTAAAAAAGGATTAACAACACATAGTGTGTCTCATCATTTTTGCACACATCATAACCAGAATCCACTGGGGCTGATGTGCCAATTTATAGAGTTGGTATCGGCCAATTGGAGAGGGGGGGACCGACTCAATCAGACCAGTAGACGTGAAGCCTATTAGATCTATGAGTTGAAAACCCTCTCTCCAAATGACCTGAATTTTGATTTTGAATTGGGAGTATTTTTAAAATGATGTTTAAATGTACAGGTAAACCCCGTTATAACGCGCCTCGTTATACCGCGATTCGGTTATAACGTGGTTTTCCCGTGGCTCCCGTTTAAAAAAAAAAAAAAAAAAAAATTAAATTTTTTTTTTTGCACACTGCACACACTGCACACACTGCACACACTGCACACACTGCACA